>VWYK01067319.1:0-24657 GCA_013399775.1 Semnornis frantzii | reverse complement strand
TGAGCTGTAAACAGAGCTTCATCTCTTAACTTCCAGCCCGGCTGAGGTCTAGTCTGGGTCATTTTACAAGTGTGGGGGGGCAGGGAACTCCCAAACCCTCACAGAAAATGAACCATTTGCTAACTGCTTGCTGAGGTTTGTTGTGTCTCCCCAGATCAGTCGTACTGGCAGCGGCTGCAGCACGACAAGGATTTCCTTACAAGCAACAGCCGACTGAACGAGCAAGTGGTGGATAAAATTATTCTGCAGCTTAACAGAGTCTACCCCCAAATCCTTACCAATGCAGAAGCAGAAAAGGTAACTTGGTAAATTTGTACTCTCGAGTGTTGCATTGCTTTTGTGGGCCAGTAGCTCAGCTGCTCTCTTCCGTACTTGCCTCTCGGTGCCACGTGCAGCCAACCTTCCTCACCTCATGCTTGCTGACCAGTTGTATCTGGGATCTCATGTCAGAGAAGTCACAGGACTGGCACATTCTCTGCCAAGTGGTCATGGGAGAGGGCACTTTCTGCAGCAGCAGGTTAATGCCACAGCCCCTGCCATGAGGCCTGATGCCACTCATGCAGGAGCACACTATCTTGGAACCACTGTGTTGCAGGACTGCCCCCACTGCCTGACCAAACGCCCTGTGTGCCAGCCTGGGTGTGCAGTGTGGTGTCAGATGTGTCTGGCTGTGTCCACAGAACCACCTGTATTAGCTTCATCAGGTTTAGCTGCTGCTTGATGTGATGGATAACTCAGTATTGGTAGGGAAGGGGAGCATTCATCCTACCTGTAGGTGTGGGAGCTGTGGGAAGTGGATGTAATAAGTAACATCTTCCAGTGGTGATGGTATGGCTGGAGCCAGGATGCCTTCCCTGACATGAACCTGGTTTTAGGGAAAAAGATGTTTTACATTTGTTCAGAGTGAAAGTTAAAAGCTTCTCAGATCCTACTTCTAACAGTTAGAACTTGCCCTCTGCTGACTTCATTGTCTGCACAAGTCTCAATGGCATATCAGGGTTTGAACATTAGGAAAAATAGGGCTAAATCTGTCATCATCCAACTCCATGGGGATAAAGAGTGTTTTGGTGTTGTAGAGCAGTGCTAGATCATCAGCTGAGTCAGTGTAGTTGATTCCTGGCTACTGTGATATGGACACTCACAGTTAAAGATCATTTCATTCCCTCAGGAGCTTCAGAATAAATGCAGAAGGCATCCATGATATGTAGCTTGTGACTTCTGCACTTAGCAGACAGAAATGAAATGCTTTTGCATAGGGACAGTAAGTTCCTGACAACACTGTTGTTTGGGAAGCTTGCAGTCTCAGCTAGATCCAGGAGAGCTTGTGGGAATTGGTCAGAGCAAGGAGTGCTGTATAAGGTGTGCTGCATTCCTGTGCCCCCTACCACCACCACCACCAGAGCAAGAATTGATCATAAGTGCAGTACAAAGGTTATCTGCTGTGCTGCTCTGTAGTGCTTTGGTGAGAAGCTTTGGGTGTTTTCCAGAGGGGCTGAGATGACTCTGTGTCAGGCTAGCTTTGCCTTGTCTTTTCTTGGTAAGGTTTCCTAGTATTCCTTACATAGAATCATAGAATGGTAAGGTTGGAAGGGATCTCAAGGATCATCCAGTTCCAAGCCCCTGCCATAGGCAGGGACACCTCCCACTAGCACAGGTCACTCAAGGCCTCATCCAACCTGGCCTTGAACACCTCCAGGGAGGGAGCAGCCCCAACCTCCCTGGGCAACCTGTGCCAGTGTCTCCCCCCCCTCACTGCAAACAACTTCCTCCTGACATCCAGTCTAAATCTCCCCTCTGCCAGTTCAAACCCATTGCCCCTTGTCCTGTCATTGCAAGACCTTGTCAATAGTCCCTCCCCAGCCTTCCTGTAGGCTCCCTTCAGGTACTGGAAGGCTACTCTAAGGTCTCCTGGAAGCCTTCTCTTCTCCAGGCTGAAGAACCCCAACTCTTGTAGCCTGTCCTCATAGCAGAGCTGCTGCAGCCCTCTGAGCATCTTGGACTACAGAGAAAAAGTCCTTCCTTCTGCAGCTGCTTGCCATGCTACCCCAGTCAGGAGAGCTTGTACACGTTGCACTGGGTTTGCAGCAGCCAACTGTGCTGAAAACAATGAAACACCAACCTTGGGGTGATAAACACTGCAATGCTGCAACTAAGATCAGCAGTGTGAACTACTTTTTGGAGTGATCATTACTAGGCAACTAAGGGAAAACTTGGGAACATAAAACTTCATTATAAGGTGGAGCTCCAGTGGCTGCTTTTTAGTGCATGTGTGTCCTCTTTAGGTTCCCCTCTGGTTTGTTTTTTTTAATCTCCCCTCTCTTTTACCAAATATAAATCAAGGTCCCTATCTTCACTCCCTAGCATACTGTAAAGTGGTGTAAAATTGACCTCCAACTGTTGTGATCTCTCTTCTGATGTGTGCTTCTCTCTTACAGTTCAGGAATCCAAAGGCATCTCTCCATACCAGACTATCAGATCTGATAAAGCACCTTCAAAAGAAAGGGGATAGGCACTGCCAAGAGTTTTACAGGGCTCTGCAGATCAATGCTGAAGAGCTGTATAATGACTTGCCAAGCAGGAAAATCTTGAGTAAGTTGATTTGTGAGCTGAGTTGTGAATTTCTGCATGGGTGTTTTTACAAAGCCTTATTCTGAATGACATTTAGGTTGTTTGAATAGTTTTTGGGGTATCTCTTAATTCCTTCTGACTGGGATTTCTCAAAAGTCATAGAGGACTTCCAAGTTTAGGTTTAAGTGCAACATGTAAGAGAGCAATGTAACTGCTGTGGAGGGTAGTTCCTCTTTTCATAACTCTTACTTATTAATGCTTTGCTTATTTCCTCTGTGTTTATCCTGACTTGCAGCACATAAGGACAGTACAAACCTCAGACTGGTGAAGCTTAAGACTCTGGTGGCCCAGAATTTGGCTTTCCCTCAGCCCATAAATCTCCTTGTGTCTAGTTTAACACAAAGCAAACATTGATAGGCCCTTGCAATGATGAGCTGTTGCATTAATCCCACAGGACTTGTTGTGTGCAGCTGACAGACCTGACCAGTGTCCTCCAAGCTGTCCCCCAAACATACAGTCTGTGCTTCAGAAGGACTGAGGCTCAAACAGATTTGGTTCTGTATTGCAGAAGAGCTCATTTCTTTAGGGACAAGTATCAAGCCTGGCTTGTCAGCCTGGGATAAAGCTTACTCTGTGCTGGGGTTCAAGGGCTTTTGTTGTTTTGGTGGTTTTTTTCCCTATCTAATGGAGTAAAGAACAATGGTTCCAAATGTGTGGGAAGTACACTCAGGCATCCTGCATCCTGAAAGGACTTGAGCTTGAGGGAAAGCTGCCACATTTAGGTCAATGAATCTGCAAAGGGACTGCAGTTTAAGGAATCCTTATGAAGTATCTAACAGCACTAATGCTTCCCCTGTCAATTGATTTTCAGTTGTATAAAACTCCACAGTTAGATGCCAGGGGAAATTTTGAAGGTAATGTCCAGTGAGGTTCAAACCAAAAGTCTATAGGTTTAAAAATAAAAAAACCAAACAGCCCTCTTTTACTTCTGGAATGAAAATGGTGTGTCATGTGGTGATTGCCTTTGAAGATACTGCACCTTCTAGCTTTGTTTCCTCTCTTTCCATTTGAAGAAGAAGGTTTGTGTCTCCCAGCATACACACATACTGCTGGGAGAGTGCACCATTTGCCTGCCTGCATAGAGAGGATTGAAGTTACTCCAGGTCTCAACATCCATACCCAAACCCTCTTGCAGTGGAAAAATCTGGGCCCACCTCTGCCTCAGAACCTCAGATGAGCACAGATCCCAGTTGCTGGCATGGTAACAGTTTGAAGGCAACACTTTTGATCTGATCTTCACCTTGCTGAAGTTATGCCATTTGAGGGAACAGGCTCTTGAATCAAATAGTCTTAGACCTATGGTTTTACTCAGCTTGAGCTAGAGCAACAGGTTTTTCTGTCAGGCTAACTAGAAGGCAGCAGACAACCTTTAATAACAGCAACTTAGAAGTTTTAATGTAGTCACTAAGAATAAGCTTTCAAGACTCTCTGATGGTTTCAGAGTTGAAACTCTGTTAATGCTCAGTACCATCTTGTGCAGGCCACTTCTGAAAAGGTATTTCAACAGCATAGTAGCCAAGGCCTGAGTGCATCCCACACAAGCAGTGTCTGTACATGTCCAAGTTCAGCAGCATACTTGCACAAGCATAGCTGTGACCAAGCTCACCCACAGCCACCAAGGTTTCCCTGCAAGAAGGTGTGCAGATACTGCCCAGATAAGCTCTCAGGCTGCCTTGTGCTGCTGTCATGCCTGGACAGATCAGCTGAGAGGAAGCTGGCACAGGGTGTCAGATGAGGGCTTCACTTTCAGCACAGGCATGCACCTGATCTATGTGAGAGCCACATGAGGAGGGTTAGTGCTTCTCATGTTCAGACTCTGCATAGCAAGAACATGCAGGAGGAATGCTTCACATTCAAAAACAAAGCTCTTTGTGGTGGCCCAAACCTGCTCTTCCTGCTGTTGCATTATGGGAAGGGACTCCAGTTACCATTTTAAGCATTGAATTCTCTCTATCTTTGTTACCATCCTCAGAATGGTAATAATTTCAGTAACTGAGTTCAAACACTATGACATGGTGAGATTCTGCACCTTCCTTGTATTGACCTGAGCAGGTCATTATGTAATGGGATAATTGTATTTGTGTTTGCTGCTCCTTGTGAGTTCTGTAAGGAGAGCAGATTCCTGCATTCTGGGTTGAATAAAGATCTCTGCAGCACTGGAAGCAAAAACCACAAGCAATTTTTATTCCTAAGAAAAAGCTCCCTTTTCAATAAGCAGTGAATTTGAACATTTTACATACTAAAGGCATTATCCTTCCCACCTCTAGCATGCCATTTTGATGTTCCTCACAGCAGCAGCAGTTAAATTTGTCAGATTTAGCAGAGAGCATGTCCAGAACTGACATTAGAGTTTGTCCCTGTGGGGAAGGATGAGTCCTGAGATGAGGCCTTTGTTCTAAATGCAGATGGAGCTAAACCAAGCAGAGTTCTAAACACCTGCAGAGATTCTTGGGGAGGGCACTGAGGAACTGTGGCCAGAGTTCTGTAATAGATTATATGCTGCTGTACATATGAAAAACGTTTTAAACAGAGGAAACCCTTTCAAACAAAGAAACAACTTCACAATTTGTGCTAGACCACAATGTCTTTGCCTCAAAGTGAAGTGTTCAGCAGTATCTGGAATTCCCACTAGAGGGTAGATAAGGCACATGGCATGCACAACGTCAGAGCTATTAAAGCTGAGCAGGATCTCCCAGGTGACTCAAAATGTTCCTATTTCTCTCAGCACTGACCTAGAATCACAAAATGGTCTGGATTGGAAGGGACCTCCAAAGGCCATCTAGTCCAACCCCCTCTGCAGTCAGCAGGGGCATCCTCAACTACATCAGGTTGCCCAGACCTAGACTAGAAGGGTAAAGGATCAGATCAGTCACACACAGTGACAGCCTGACAGAAGTGAAGAGGTTTTGCTGTGCTCTCTCGTGCAGTGTGAGGATTGCTTGGCTGGGACACGTAGGGAGGACGCCCCTCAGAGCAGGCAGGAGATGTAAGATTGCCATTAATACAGAGCTTGCCCTGGGGGCTTTGCAGCAGCCCTTCCTGCTCCAGCTCTGCAGCAGAGTGCCTCAGATGTTTCTGTTCTGCTTGAGGGCTGCCCTATCACCCTGTGGAGAGGGAGCTATTGAGCATGGGACACAGATCTTCATCCTGACAGCAGCTGCCCATTGCTGACTTGGTGTCTTCCAAGGCACCTCACCTAGCTCCAGCTTGTCTTCTAGAAGAAGGAAATCAGTTGAAAGCAGTCTCAACTCCTTCCCTATTGACAGCCAACTTTGAAGCTCTCACTTTTTAATTATCCTTTTTAATTTTTTTTTTTTGTTATCCTCTTGACCACAAAGAGGTTTGGCTAAAAGAGCTGCTTTGCAGATGGATGATGCATTAAAGGAAAGACATTCCTGTGCCACTTGTGGTGACAGCTTAGTGTTGCACACATGCTCTGCAGTGTCATCTCCACGGCTGTATGACGAAGGCACCTCTAAAAGAGCTGCCCAAGGCAGAAACAGTTTTATTCTTGCTAACCACTCTCAAGGTCAACCTCCTTTTCTATTGGAATTTGCAGAAAGAAAGAGAGGAAAAAGTGATCTGCACTAAATGTTAGCATGTAGTGCCTACAGACTTTGAAAGCAACTCTTCATGTAGCTGAGATAAATAATCCGTGCCAAGCAATTTGTCCCAAGTGCTTCATCTGCCAGATGCATTCAGGCACAGAGATTTACTCAACAATGCCATGAGATGAAATTCCAGAGGTGTTCTCCCATTAGCACAGAGCTTAAAAAATAAGTTTGCTGTATTACAGGGAGCATTTCTGGCATTATGGAAGGTTTAGCTCCTGCTTTCCTCGCTCAGGGAACAAAAGAGTTTGCTCCTGTGGTTAGTGCCTAACTTGGTCAGGGCTGCTGCTGCAGCTGGTTAGAGTTGCATTCAGACTATGTGCTCATTTATTTTGATCAGCACATACCCAGCTGGGACTGGAGTGGAGGGGGTCAGGTTGGATATTTTGCTGAAATGTTTTGTTTTGCAGAGTTTTGCACATGCTGGTTGTGTTTGTTTGCTTGAGCTGAGCACTAACTTTCCATGTGTTGCTTTTTGTTTCTAGAAACCACAGATTCTGCAGAGATAGCCACTGACAAGGAGAAATATATGCTAAATGACAGGGGTAAATAAATGCACTCAGTGTCACTGGATGGAATGGCTTTGCAGATGATGATGATGCAATTTATTTTATCATGTAATTTGCATTTAATGTAACAAATTGTTTTATGATGTCTTTATTGTCATGAGTTAAGTGGAGCCAATGGAGGGAAACATACTGGGCTGGCACTGAGGAGAGCAGTGCCAGGAAATGCAGGAGACTGTGGAATTTAATCAGCACTTACAGTGGGATTTCTTACTTGCACTATTACAGCTGAACTCTTCATTTCCTATTTATTCCTTCAACACTTAGAATCACAGAACCACAGAATGGTCTGGGTTGGAAGGGACCTCCAAAGCTCATCCAGTCCAACTCCCTCTGCAATCAGCAGAGACATCCTCAGCTAGATCAGGTTGCCCACAGCCTTGTCAAGCATCACCTTGAATATCTCCAGGGATGCAGCCCAAGCCACCTCCCTGGGCAACCTCTTCCAGTGTTCTACTACCCTCATGGTGCAGAATTTGTTCCTCACATCCAATCTAAATCTGCTCTGCTCTAGTTTGAAGCCATTGCCCCTCGTCCTGGCCCTGCAAGCCTTTGCAAACAGTCTCTCTGCATCCTTCTTGTTAGCCCCCTTCTGGTACTGGCAGGTCACTATTAGGTCTCCCCTTGGACAGCAGGATCAGTGGCTGCTGCTGTCATTTTGCATAAGACATCAATGATGATTTTTTTTTTGTTTTTTAATATAACTTCCAAATTTTTACCCTTGTTTCAAGCTTTCAATTTAAGTACAAATCATTTGAAAACAAGGACAGAGAGGAAGACAAGCAAGGGTGAGCTTCAGGATATTTTCCTTAGGAAAACATCACTTTTCTCCCCTTCCTGTGCTCAGTGCCCAGATTAGAGACCAAAGTTGTTTTCACAGAAAGATCTTTTGAAAAGAAATTGTGGATCAGAAAGAAAGTTGAGGAACTTTCCAAGTTCCTGATGAACAGTTCTGTCTTTTAAGTTTATTTGATATTTCACTTAGACATTTGCATATAATGATGAGAGAATAAAGTATTTTCTATATGAACCACGACCTTTTGCCAGCTTTTCCCTGAGAGAAGACTGGAACAAGGAGTAGAAACACAGCTCAACTCAGTCTATGTTTTCACCTGTGTTTTAAATATTGACCCAAACTGCTGGCTGGATTTTTCATGTCACCATTGTGACAGCAACACAGCAGTACATGAAGAACAGAGAAAGCACTTGGAAGTAAGGAAATTAAATAATTTGTGTCTTTACTGATGGTGATGAAAGAGCTGGCTTCAGATTGTAGATTGTCTGGCTGCTGGCCACCCTTGTTGGGAGATTACAGCTGAAGGGGCAACCAAGCCCTTGCTCCTTTGCAGTTTCTCTGATGTCAGCTCCACAGTGTGTTAGCCTGCAGTACATCTGGCCTTCAGTTGGCAGGGGCAGTTTAATTGTAGCTATATCCCTGGTGCAGTAGTAAAGAGGAATGGAATATAAGATAATAAAGAAGCAGATGCAGATCTTGATGAGGTTTTGTCTGTGGCTCAGTATGAACCAGAAGGGTTTTACTGAACATTGATACTGAACAGCAGCATTACGCTGCCTGTGATTCCAAGGCAGGCACCAGAGGCAAATGTTTCCAGTGGGAGATTGGTTCTAGGAATGCACAGGGCTCTGCACTTCACCTTCCAGCAGAAATGCTTTTGTCATCAAAGTGGAGTTTGTGGAACCTCTGTGGGGAAATCCCAGAGCCCTAAAAAACCTGCTTCTGAAGTAGTGCAGCCTCACGTGGTCCACAGGCAATGCGCTGACCCTGTGGGGCCTGCTCACGGAGTAGAATGCTACAGGGTGTGGTGAGGTCCCAGGGGCCTGGTTACTCTCTTGTTGTACTGTTTAAAGGGGCTTTTGCAGGAAGTTGTGGAGTGAGGAAAAAGGAACCTTGCACTTTTCCTAAGACAGAGCCAGATGAGCTGAGGTGCACAGGTGTCCAAGCAACTCCAGTAAGAGTTAATGACAGTATAGTAAATGTGCTTCATGGCACATTAGCTACAGAATATAATTGTCAATGTGTTAGCTTCATCTGAATACACTTAATTATGCATATTAATAGCAATTGGTGATTTATGGGCTGAGCTAAACTGGTGCTGCTCTGCTGTGTGTTCATAGCTTCTCCTTTCTGGTTTTCCTCAGGCCCAGTGTTTTTCCTGGCGTGTTTCAGCGTTGCTGCAGGATTTGCCTTGCTCTGGTACTGCTGTCACTCAGGTAATCTGTGCCCAGTTTGACCCTCGGTTGCCTCACTTGAGCCTCTGGACCTGACGTGCTCACTGAGTGGAGCTGGCTGTGGTGCCATCGTTCCTTAATGAGGGTGGGCACAGAGTGCCCAGACAGGGCCGAGGGCTGAACAATGGTTGTGTGCTGCACAGGATGCCACACACAGGGAGCTTGTTAAAGGCAGCAGTCATCTGAGCTCCTGTTGCTATAGCAATGGGTCAGCATTCCCAGCAGTCATGAGACAGACCCAGACCTTCTGACTTCCACAGCCCTTGGGAGCTGGCTGAAGGGTGGCCACAGCCAGGGTTGGAGGACACTGGCTCTGTTTGCTGAGGCTGGGCAGTCACAGCTGCTGCTGCTGCTGCTGGGTGTTAGCTTTCCCTGTCAGCTGAAAGGCTCAGCAGCCAGCAGAGCAGAGCTCCTCCTGCTCCTCTTCACAGTCCTGCCTTGCACTCGCCCAGCACTGCAGCAAATGTGTTGATGTGTCCACATGGATCACTTCAGTGAAGCAGTGAGTCAGTGCTAGTGGGAGAGATGCAGGGGGAGAGAGAAGCTGATTCAGAGCTGTCACTTTCTCTCAAGTCTTTGCATGGTGCTGTGGGAAGTGCCAGTCTTCAGGCCATAGATGGGGAGCAGAATCCAAACTCCCATTTGGTTTAGTGCCTTCTACTCCTCATTCCCCAACTCAGTCACAGTTGGATGTTGTTCTCTACTGGTTTTTCCCAAAGCTGTAAGCTGCAGAAGCACCAGTGCCTGCTCATTTCAGGTGATGTGAGGGTCTGACCTGTGTTCCCTTTCACTCCCAGATCAAAGTTCCTCAACTGGACTGTCCGTGAATGCAAACTTTAAGGCTAAAAGGGAACCATTAGGTCTCCAAGGCTGACAGGTGTGTTCCCTTGGCTGCCATCACTTCCCTTCAGCAGGCTCAGTCACCAGCATTTAATAGAAGCACTTTCAGAACAGTGTTCAGGGACTGATACCAAAGCCCACAGAGAATCCATCACTCCCCAGATTCCAGTCAGTTGTCCACAGTGTTAGAAATGTGTCTCATTCTCAGCTGGGGCTGCTTTCACCTCCAGCCTATCATTTGTTAGGAGGTCTCTACCTCATTGCAGAGCCCTTTAGCCCCTTGTTTCTGTGCCAGTTTTCTGCCTGTGGAAGTCCTTGTGCCTCAGGTCAGCTCTGGTTTTATTTCTGCTGTCATTACCAACTGATCAAGTTTGGAGTTTTGTCCCATGTTTCCTTTTTTTTCTTTTTCCCAGTCTTTGAGGCTCTTTGCTGTGCCTTTGCAGTATCTCAATGCCCAACTTCCAATAGGACTACCAGACCTGGATGCAGCATTCTGGGTGTGCACCTCCTGGTGCTGTGCTCTGTGTACAGCTGTCCCCTTGCCTGACTCAGTCATCTCCTCTGTGTGCCTGAACTTGGAGCAGTGAGTTATGGTTGTCATAGAATCAGTCAGGGTTGGAAAGGACCACAAGGATCATCTAGTTCCAGGCCCTCTGCCATGGGCAGGGACACCTCACACTAGATCAGGCTGTCCAGAGCTTCATCCAGCCTGGCCTCAACCACCTCCCTGGGCAACCCCTTCCAGGCTCTCACCCCCCTCACGCTGAAGAACTTCTTCCTAACATCCCGTCTGAATCTCCCCATTTCTATCTTTGTTCCATTCCCCCCAGCCCTGTCACTACCTGACAGCCTAACAAGTCCCTCCCCAGCTTTCTTGTAGGCCCCCTTAAGATACTGAAAGGGCACAGTAAGGTCACCTGCCTTGGCAGTTGAGATGCACAGTGCTGAGGGAAATGGGCTTTCCTCTGGGCTCTTTTTTTAAACCTATCTTTATTTCTTGCAGATGCTGCTTACTAGCCAGAGTGAAACTTAACCACGTTCACTCTCTCTCTTTCCTCCCACCTTCCTTCTGTTCCAGATACCAAAGTCCCAGGCCGAGCCAGGAGGATCTTTGGCTTTGCTCCTATTATCCTAGGAAGACATGTTAGAAGTATTTGTATGTTGTATTTGGAAGACACAGCAAGAAATTGAGGAGGAGCTGCCTCTTGGCTTGCCTGTGCTGCCACCAGGAGACACCGGGGCGTGAGCAGCAGCGCGCCACACTCGTACCAAAGATGTCCTTAACTAGCTTCATCAGTAACTGTGCTGCCTTAGGATGCATGCAGAACTGCAGCTGTGAGAGCCCTGCCTGAGGGGAGCATTATTTTTGTACATACTGATTTGAAAGTATTTGTCATTTGGATAAAATGTGGTTTTAATACAGACTTTAAAATGGTATCCTGATGATCATGGCTCTTAAGCCATGTTTGCCTGGTGTTTTATACTGGAATGAAGGAGCTCAGCTGTCTAAAGAATGCTAGCCTGTCTTTTCTGATAATGCCTTGAAGAAAAGCACTTAACCTCCCCTTCCCCCCACTCAAAGCCTTACTAAGCAATGGATCTCTATCTCAGGACTGTTTGCTCAAAGCCTTTATAGCTTCTGTGTGAGCTCAGGTGGGCACTAGCACCTATGAAGTTTATCAGTGCCAGCTGCCTTTGTGTATGCCTTGTACTTGCTGTGGTTTCTGATTGTCCTGTTTGTGCCTCATCCCCACCTGACTTCTTCATGTTCACACCCAGCTGTTTCCTATGCTTTGAATGTGCTGGAGCTGTTTCCCAGCCCATAGGGGGTCCTATGGACCAGAATGTCTGATCTGAAGCACTTGAAAATACCAAGAAGGTTTTCCAGATTGTCTTAGCATTTCCTTTTTCACTGAAGTGTTTTTCAGTCTTTTATATGTAAGACAGTGAAGTCATCCAAAATGGTTGCAGGGACTTAGGTGCCATTCCATGGCCAAATATGTATATAGGTACTTGAAGAGCTGGAGGTCATTGATGTTTTCCTTCTGTGAGTTGAAACCTGAAGAACTTGCAGAAACTACTGTCAGACTCATTCTTGAGGGAAGTGCAGGAAGTCAGGGCTGCAGGTGAAGCAGCTCGAGGTCTCTTAGCTTTATCAACCTAACCATACTCCTGCCTAGCTCAGCAGAAATGGCCTTCCTGCTCCAGCTGGCAGGTGCAGTAGTTCTGAACTGGTTGTGAGAAATTTTTCAGTGGAGAGCTCTTCAGTTGCCTGCTCAAGAGCCTGAGGAACTTGGAGAGGCCATGTCCCTGTACTGGAGGAGAATGATGCTTTGTGGCTCTTCTTTCACTGACTGAATGAAGAGATGTCCAGATCAAATCAGATGTCACCTGAATGACAGTTAAAGAGATGTCCAGATCAAATCAGATGTCACCTGAATGACAGTTGCAGCTACGCCACAGGTTACCAGCTGGAGGATCCCACGTGAAAATTGAAGTCGTTTGTAGTGGTTTGCTCAAAGTGGTCAGATTGAAAATTGTCTTCCAGCTTTACATTTTATTCATGCTGTAACAATGTCATCATCTTCAAGAAGGACAAGTGCAGGGGCCTGCATCTGGGAAGGAATAACAACAGGTTGGGGGCCGCCCTGATGGAAATCAACTCCGTGGAGAAAGACCTTGGAGTCTTGGTGGATGCAAGTTCTGCATGGGACAGCAATGTACCCTTGTAGCCAAGAGAGCCATTGGCATCCTGGGCTGCATCAAGAAAAGTGTGTCCAGCAGGTCTAGGGAGGGTCTTCTCCCCCTCAACTTTGTCCTAATGAGACCACATCTGGAATACTGTGTCCAGGAGAGACAGGGACCTTCTGGAAGGAGTCCAATGGAGAGCCATGAAGACAAGGGACATGAAACACTTCCTGGCCCAGCTGCTGCAGTACGAAATGTGGGATGAGACAAATGGCATGTGAACAAAATCACACCCAGCAGAGCAGTTGATTCAGACTTCTCTCTGCCTCTGCCCCTGCAGCTCTTGCACCTCTTGGATCTCAGCTCCACAGGGATTCTTATTAGGAAGAAAAAGGTGACAGAGCTGAGCATGGCTCCTGCAGAACTGGCTAAGCACAAGGCTCTGCTGCCCTTGTTACACAGCAATCTGCTGCTGTTGTTGCCTTGCATCTTGGGAAGTGCTTTAATGATATGCTGTTGTTTTCACTCTGCCCTGCCATGTGTTTAAGGTGACAACAGGTTGTTTTTTTTCTCTAGCAAACCAGCTCTAATTTACAACATTTGAAGGGAAATGTTTCTTTTCTTCACTGTTTCTTACCTGCTATAGCAGTCCCTTTTTGAGGGACTAGAAAAAATACCTCTGGAATCTTACATCTTTGTCTTGAAGCCAACTTTGAAACCTCGTGAAAGGACTGGTATTCCATCTTACACAACAAACATAAGGCCAGGTAATCACAACAGCCACATCCCAGTCTGAAGCAGAAACAGGCCTGGCAGCTGCTGGCAGGTTCTGCTCAGTCTGCCCTGTTGGAAGGAGTTTGAATGGCAGCCTGAGAATTGTTGCCAACTGTCACAGGAACCTTATTTAGTCACTGGTGTCTTATTTAATCTGAAGAAAGGATTCTGCTTAAGGATTGAAGGAGGCCTTGAAGTGCCAGGAGTCCTCTCGAGTCCATATCACTGCCCCAGCAACACGCTGGCTGTGCAGCAGGACATGGTCTTCTCAGTTCCTTAAGCCCAGTGGCTTGCTTGAGCCTTGAAACCCACATGGAATAGGGAAGTTTACCAAAGGCTGTGGCTATAGTTTTCCCCTCTCTGAGGTTGCTTGAGATGAGGATGCTTGTCAGAGGTGAAGAAACAATCAACACGACTAGCTATTTCCAGGCTTAGTGCTGGGAGGAAAGAAAAAAAATGAGTCTTTGTTCATCCCAGTGGTGTTAGTTAAAGGACCTGACAGCAAAGAATGGAAAATACTCTGTTCTTTTATCTGTGTTAGTTTTTAATCTGAAAAGTAAAAGCGAGGCTAGCTACAGAAGTGGCATGTGCAGAGGTTGGGAGACATCCTTGTTCCTGGAGGACTTTCCTCTCAGGAGCAAATACCAAGGTTGAATACACTTCTCTGCAAGCACATCTGTGCAGCAGACAAAGTGCTAATTCCACCTTCAGTTCCTGGGGGGAAACCTGTTATGGACCTGTGTGAGTCGAGTCCTTTGAGGCAAGCAGTGCTGCCTACTTGGAAAGAAGTCAGGCAGGGTCTGGGATGAGCCTGTAGCTGCAGAGTTCCAGCTTCCCTGTCCAATCAAGAATAGTTTGCTCTTTGCTGCTTAAACTGTGCTGGTATTTAGGAATGTGCTTTACTTTGTGTGTGGGGAAGTTGTCCTGCCTGTGTAAAATTCAGTAGGTGGTTAGATGTGTAGAGGATAGAGGCTGTTCATGTGGATGCTGTGGTTCTGGTGCTGCCGGCAGTGAATGCACAGGAGCTAATAACCTCCCTCAGCTTGTGCAGCTCCTGTGGAGGAAGTCAGATGTTTGCTTTTCCCTGCAGTGTGAGCAGCATTGTGCCTTCAGGAGGGTTTTGGTCTAAGGAGGCGAAGAGCCAAAGGAGCGATGCTCTCCTGGAGGCCTGACCCTGATTCTCAGGAAGGAGGCGAGCCAGGAGAAGCTGTGGTCTCCGTGGTTAGCAAGCAGTCGGTTCCCCTGCTAGCTTAGCCCGCGCTCTGCTGGCACACGGACCTGCTGCCGCTGCCCGCAGGGACCCTGCCGCTCTCGGAGCTGTGCAGTTTGTGCCTGAATCCAGCGGGGAACCAGCGCGGGCAGCTCCACGCTGCTGGAGACCTCCTGCCTGGCCAGCAGCCACCATCCTTCCCCTTCGCGTTCCTGAGGCTCAAGTGAGCTCTTCGCTTTAAAGTCAAGCCGACCTGCCCCTGTCTCGGTGGCGGCTGCAGGGAGGAGAGCCAGCCCCTGTGCTAGCCCCGGTGCCAACCTCGGTGCCAGCCCCTGTGCCAGCCCCTGTGAGCAGCGCGCAGGCGGCGACCCCAGGCAGCTGCAGAGCTGCCTCCAGCGCTGGGGCTGGCTGCGTGTGGGGAGCGCTGGAGGCAGCGGCGGCTCCGACCGTCGATCCGTAGGGTGCCAGCTCCAGCCAGGCTGCCCTTTAAAGCGCCTGGGTGAAGCAAACTGCGCCTGCAAGCCGGCGGCGATTCAGTCTGGGGCATACTGGGCTGCTTCGTAGCCGCGGGCTGGAGGATCCAGCGCTGGCGAGGCGAAGCTTCTCGGTTTGTTTCTCTCCTGTGCCGGGTTGTTTGGTTTGGTTTTTTTTTTTTCCACATACTGTAATAAACTGAAAAGCTGCTTGGCCACAATGTACGGCTGTGGGTGCTTGTCAGTGCTGCCGTGTGTGCACAGGTGTTGCTCCAGAGAGATGCCCTGCCCCAGCCCCGTGTTCAGCGCTGCTGCTGTGCTAAGAAACACAGTTTGCTGTGCTTCCCAGGCCCTCTGTTTTGTAATCGTTTTCTCCTTACATCTGTCGACTGTAATTCTGTAGAAAATAATGGCTTCTTTTGGTTTGTCTGTTGGTTCTGGTTTTGTTTGTTTGTTTGTTTGTTTTTTAATGGGATGAAGCTGACAATTATATTGAAATAAACATCTGTACTGGGGAAAAATGCCAGTTTCCTTGTAGTTAATGCTTTGCCCTTCCTGTCAGGAGTGCTGCTCAGCATGTCTGCCAGCTGACTCCCTCCTGAACTCTGCTCCCCCCCTGGTTATGTTTTCGGTGTGGGTATTTGTCGCAAGAGTTTTAGCATTTTCATCTCCTTTCATAGAATCCCAGAATGGCTCAGGTTGGGAGGGACCTCAGAGATCATGTACTGCAATCCTCCTGCCATGGGCAGGACCACTTCTCAGCTAGGCTTGGCTGCTCAAGGCCTCATCCAGCCTGGCCTTCTATGTGCCCAGGGAGGTGTTTTTGCACCCACTCCCCCTTTTTTATTTTCCTTAATTTCTGCAGTGATCTGAAGTTAAACAGGACAGAGTGGTGCAAGGTCTGAGTGTCTTCTGGCTAAGCCTTGATTTGGTGGCATTTGGGTGGGTAGTCCACTGAGTCATTGTCCATCAGGACTGTGTGTGGCAGGCTTACTGCTGCTTGGTGTGAAGTGACTTTGACACAAGATTGATTAAGGATTACTTTGACCATCCAGAGCCAGACTTCAGGTAAGAAAAACATACAAAGGTGCTGCTATGGGCAGGGCTAAGGATCCTTCCAAAGCAGTCTGTTGCTGGAGTAGGAGAGGCACAGCCTGGGCTTTATCTCCTGCTGCAGCACCTTCTGTGGGGGCAAGGGGAACCTCTGAGCTTCTTACCTTCCTGTTGCACGTGGAATGCTGTTAAACAGGAGCTGGGATATCAGTGCCAATAGAGGAGGATCTCTTGTGCAGATAGCTGTTGATCAGCCAGAAGGATCTTTAGTACTCTCCTGGAGTGTCTTTGCCTGAGAGTTCCCCCTTGCCCCTTCCTGCTGCTGTGTGGCTCTTTGCAGAGAAAGGGAAGGAGCAGTTCTATTACCCTGAGGACATGCTTGCATCTGTGCCGAGCAGACGTGTGGTGCCCAGACACTCTGACACTGCAGCAGTCTTGTACCTTGTGCCAGGAGAAGGGAGTGGTGCAGAACTCTTCTCCATGGACATCACCAAGGCTTTGATGTGAGTAAAAAAACCCCACACCAACAACAAACAAACAAAACAAACCCCAACAGAGTCACAGAATCCAGTTGGAAGAGATCTCTAAGCTCATCCAGTCCAACCCTTGACCCAGCACTGCAGGGTCAACACTCAACCATGGCCCTAAGCAGTGGCTCCATGGGCTGCTTGAACACCCTCAGGGATGGTGACTCCAGCACTGCCCTGGGCAAACCATTCCAATGTTTGAGAACCCTTCCAGTGCAGAAATATTTCCTAGCATCCAGGCTGAACCTCCCCTGGGGCAGCTTGGAACCACTTTTCCTGGTCCTGTCTCTTGCCATCAAAGAGAAGAGGCTGCCCCCTCCTTGCTTCAACCTTCCTCAGGGAGCTTCTGAGAACAATGAGGTCTCCCCTCAAGCTACAAAACCTTTTGGTTTGGGGGAGGAGGTGATTTTTATTATAGCTTCAACTTTTCCACTTCATAGGGACCTGCACATATGGAAACTGGTGGCTGGAGATGAGAGCCAGGCAGAGCACTGCTCCACTCACTTCAGTGTAGCTGCTTTGGCATCAAGGAGCATTTCAGGTGAATCCTCACCTGCCCTTTCTATTTTGGAATGCAGCCCCCTGTGCACTGTGGTCACAGGGAAAAGCTTTCTGCCGTGCTGCTGTTGGTAAATCTTTAATAGCACTGTGCCTAGGAAAACACAAACCTTTCAGCTTCAGTCTATGCTTCCCTGCTTACAGGGAAAGTCAGATGCCAGCAGCTGGAGTGCCACAGCACCCGAGGCCTGAATAAATGACTGCAAGATATGTCCTCATGGCACGGCTCACATCAAGGCCTCTTCTCACTAACAAGATACTTCATCACATTCAGGTGAGTTTTGTTTCCTTTTCTTTCAAGCCTCAGTTTTAACTCCCTGGGGGTTTCAGAGTGCCCAAGCCCCACAGTCTGAAGGATGCCCCATGCCAGCTCCAGCAACAGCCTGGGAAGGCAGCACTGCCCTGTCCCTGCAGCCACCACAGCTCTGGGTGAACCTAGAGGCAGGAAGCTGCCATCATTGGCCAAGGCATTGTACATTTTCAACAGAAGCTGAGAACAGGATGCCTCTGCCTCTTAAAATATTCCCAGCCTGCCTTGCACTTCTTATCTGTGGAGAGAAGAACCCCACCCACTGAGAGCAAGATTCCCAGGTCTGCCCTGGGCTGAGAAACAGGCTGGAGATCTTTGAAAGAGGTGTGGCTCCTTGCTTGCATGGCTGCCCTGGGAGAGCTCAGCCCTCTCTCCCTCTCCCACCCCTCCCGTGTCCCGGGGTGACCTTTCCACTTGCCTGGCTGCTTCAGTACTGGCTTGTGAAGGTTCTCAAGCACAAAGGGGACTCCGGGGTGCTTTCAGAGAGGGGGGAGGGGCAAGCACTCTGCCTTCTCCATCCTACCTATTCCAGCCTGGGGCTTATCCTGGCTTGCCTCAACAACACCTTTTCAAAATTTACAGGTGTCGAAACCAAAGAGCTGCCCCTGAGCAGAGCTGCTGCTCCCCACTGCTTTGTGCTGGCAGACGAGCAGCAGGGAGGGACAGAACTGCCTGGCCCCTGCCGCGGTGCAGCGCAGTCATCCCAGGCTGGTGTGTGGGATGCTGGCACAGGGGGAGCAAGGGCTGGCAGAAGAGACTCGGGTGCCAGGCTGCAGTAACCACGAGTGACTGGCTCAACTCTCACACTTGTTCTGCACACCAGGAGTGGAAAATCCAGAATTCACCACTACTTTGAAATGCAAAATTGAACTCATTACACACAGGCTGCTCAAAGGCTCTGCTGGGTGCTTCTAGCCTCCAAAAGGGCACCTTCATACCCTCTTGGTAGCTTTTGTTCTCTGCCCCATGCCTCACAGAAGCTGAATTCTAGTGGACTAAGGGCCTGCAGAGGGGATGTTCTTGTCCCAGCTCTGTGCATACAGGGCTGGACCTGCTTCTAAATCTCTCACCTGGAGGGTTTTTAAGGTAAGTACAGGAACCTGTTCTCCCACCCTTCATTCATGTACCTCTCCATGCCTGCTATGCTTCAGGTCCATGCCATTTTATGGTTACACAGCAGGGTGCAGTTAGAGCCTCCAGAGATGACAGGAGACTGCTGTGTCACACTGAGTTCCCACACGTGCTTCCTGGGGCTGGCCCAGAGTCACTCTGCTTTAGCACTGCTGCTTTTTGCAGCTCTGGAAGGGCTCAGTCCTGCCAGGAGGTGGGAAGACAGTTTACAGTAGGTAGGAACCAAATGCAAAGTCCAGCTATAACAGGCAAAATGACAGCAGAAAATAATAAACAGTAGAAACTGGGCCAGCAGTTTTCTATGGGAGAGTTGCCAGGGTGCCTGTTAGGGTAGTCCCAGGCACAGAGCTCTTTGGAGAACAGGTGAAACTTGTCCTGACTAGCAGGGAGTTGCTAAGAAAAACAAGTAGGAAGGAAATTCCTTGTTCAGAGCTGGATGACATCCTTGCTCTGGATGGGTCTAGGCTGGCCCTAACTCAGGAGGGATGAAGAGGAAGACTCCTTACTCCGTCCCACTCTGTCTGTGCAGATGGAGGGGACACACAAACTAAACAAAATACTAAGGGTAACAAAGTACTAAGGGTAAGCTGCTGGCATCTCTGTCACAGTCCCTTTGATGTCTGATGGCAAGTACCAGGGTGGCTGTGGGGCTTTCAAATCTGCCTTTCTATCCCCTTTCAGAGAGTGAGAAGATGACTGACCCAGTCATGTTCCCAGGATCTCAGCCTCAGAGCCACGGAGAGGCCTGAGGGGAGTGCAGCCCTTCCTGCCTGCCTGCCCTTCTCCCTGGCATGCCTGACCAATCACATCTGACATGGAACAAAACCCACGTCGAGGGCAAGGTTTGTAGCTGTCTGCCTCTGCAGCTTCCACAAGCCCTGCACCAGTGTGGAACAAGCCCATTTCCAAGTCCCTGATGCCTGAGGTCTGTGGTACTGTGGGGTGGTGATAAAACAGATTAACTCTCAAATGTTCTTGGACCTGGGGAAAATGGTTGGCAATGTTTCAGGGGTCCTGGTGCAGCCCTTTGACCACTCACTGCCCAACTAATTAAAACCTCTACTGTAAGAAGGGGGTTTCAGCTGCAAAGTCTGACTGACAGGGCTCAGTGAGACTTGAGGGAAGACACAGAATGCTTTTGGCCAGAAGAGGCCTTTCAGATCATCAATTCTAACCATTACCCCAGCACAGCCAGGTCACCACTAAGCCATGTCCCTCAGCACCACATCTACAAGGCACCTCAATTCCTCTGGGGATGGGGACCTGCCAGTGCCCTGGGCAGCCTGTTCCAGGCAAACCTTTTGGAGAAAAAATTGTTCCTCATGGCCAACCTCAACCTCCCCTGGTGCAGCCTGGGGTCACTTCCTCTCATCCTATCTCTTGTTATCAGGAGACATGGCAGAGAACAGGATAAAGGATTTGTTAGAATAAACTAAGTGACCAAACCCTCTCCATGTGGTAGGTAAGGGAAGAAAAGCAGTTAACCAGGTTTGTGCTTCCTAGCTCAGCCCATTTTGTGCAATACTCAGCTGTAGAATAAGCTTCAGCTGTGACCTGATTCAGAAGACAAACACTTTAGAAGTCAGTTCTAGTCTATATAGTTGCTGTCACCTGCTCAAGTACAGCTACACTGAGAATTTCAGCTGAGGCAGCCCTGGGTGCTGAAGGGACTCAGGGGAAGGAGCAGAGCAGTGTGTGCAGTTCCTACTCTGCTCAGCAGCTTACCAAACAGAAGCAAAGGGCTGACCTGGCATGAACTGCTTGCTGACACAGCGCCAAAAGATTCATCTCTCTTCATTATTGATGGCCTCCTCTGAAGAGAAATGTTTGCCTACAACCATTCTGGGGTTCCATGCTCTGTGCTTGTGTTAAAAGAAACTGTCTTTTGGACAGGTAATGTATTTAGGACAACACAAAACAATGACTCCAGATATCCAGCTTATGTACCAAGTTTCCTTACAGAAGAGAGGTAGCTGCCTCCAGACTGCACAGACAGACAAATACTGCAGTCAGTAGGAAGGCAAAAGCTAACAAAGGCTCAAGATTCAAGAATCTTACCCAAATTGCTGCCCAGTGTCAAGCCCCAGCTAATTTCATGCTTGGAAGGGCTCTACCTACAGTCACCTTTTTTCTTCAGAAAAGAGGGTTTGAAGGTTTTCAGCATTACTGTTGGGCCAGTCAGGTCACTGCAGCATCAGAAGTGTGACAGCAGAAGTACAAAGGAGTTGTCCTTTGGGAGCTTGCTGGTTTGTTACAAATAAATAAGATGTGCCAAGAGGCTCATTTAGAACTTGGGCTGAGCACCACCCAGAGCTACCACTCCTGCCTGCTGCTGGTTAAACACATGCTAAGGTAGAAATGAGGCAACAACAGACAAACTGGAAAAGAAACAGGATTGTCTATTCCATTACCAAGCTCACAAGTTCCTGCTTTGGTTCCTTACAGAACATGTAAATGAAGCCATGGTACATCAATGGGCCTTGAGACATAACCCAAGAGAAACAGGATGGATGCACACTGTAAATGACAGCAGACACTGGAAGACAAGGTCATGGTAACATGTGCAAGGGAGCATTTAAAACTATTTAAAGGAAATGCATTAGTACAAATCTGCTTCTACAAGTAAGCACAATCCAGCAAATGAGGATTTTTTTTTTCTGGCTGCAGATGTGCTGCTTTGGACATAAACTGACTGAAATGTTTTTTGGTGTAGGTGTTTCTTACAGCCTCCACCAGCACTAGCAATACTGTACTTAGAAAAAAGTGTTAGTCCCTGAGCCAGCAGGTAAGAACCTAGAAGATATTTATATCTCTGTACATATCTCAAAATAAAATTGCAACAATCAGTCACCTTTCTAGCCATAAACTCCCAGGAGTAACACAACTGCAGCCATCAACCTTGAGAAGAAGCAAAGAGGCAAAACCTTCTTTCCATGTGCCACTTGGATTGTCATACCAGCAGGGATGGTGCCCTCGAGTTTTCCAGTTGGACCCAGACCAGGTCATGTTTCCAAGAGGGTTTCCAGGCATCCACAAGGCACAGCAGTTCTGAGTGCCAAACTCTTAGCAGTTGGGTTGTTTGTGTGGCTGTGGACAGGAAATGTTAGGTGTGGTCCAGAGGCGAAGAAACAGGACACAGGAGTGCCTGTGAGCAGCACTGCACAAGAGGCAGTTTGCTCTTTCTGTTTGCTTTACCTGGAGGGGATCAAAGCAGAACCCAAGGCACAGCTGTTTGTACACTGCAAAGGAAGAGCACTGCTGTGCTATGGGGTACAGAGCTCTGGTGCCAAGTGAATGAAGCAGAGGACATGGTGCCCAGGCCAGAACAAAGCCTGATGCTTCCCACCACAAGGGGAAGGCCAAATGGCCACAAAACCAAAAGGCACAGGAAATGGGAAGGCCTGTGAAGTGCCACCAGTTGATAATACTTTGAGTAGCTCATGCCACTTCTCTGAGAAATTATTCCTTTCTACAGAAATTGAAATGCAGTGTTCCAGAAAAAAAAGTGTCCTAGAGCCAAACCCAACCTTGCCTTAGATGCCAAACAGTTCAAACACTAACACATAGAAAAGGTGTAGGCACACAAATGTGTTGGTTGTTGGAAACCTGAGTTCTGCTCAGTATGTCCAGCTTCTTCAGATGATTTTTTTCCTCACTATGTCCAATCATAACTGGCTCCAGAGCAAATGGCATCTAGAAGGAATGCTTCAGGTCTCTGAAAGACAAAACAAAGCCACTGAGCTGTTAGTAATACAGGAATTACAGCTAATCACAAAACTGCCTTAAAGAAAGAAGAAAAGTTCTCTTTGTGCATAACAGAAAAGGTGATGCCAGGAAATGGGGACCAAGGGGCAATGGGTTTAAACTGGCAGAGGGGAGATTTAGACTGGATGTTAGGAGGAAGTTCTTTGCAGTGAGGGTGGTGAGACACTGGCACAGGTTGCCCAGAGAGGTTGTGGCTGCTCCCTCCCTGGAGGTGTTCAAGGCCTGGTTGGAAGAGGCCTTGAGTGACCTGTGCTAGTGGGAGGTGTCCCTGCCTATGGCAGGGGGTTGGGACTGGATGATCTTTGAGGTCCCTTCCAACCTTACCATTCTGTGATTCACTTCTTTTAGGGCTTTGAGGACACTGTGGCTTCAGCCTGAACAAGACCTATTCTTCAAGTTGCACTTTTAGCAGGAAACTCTGAAGTGTGAGAAGCATGATGGCAGGATCACACAGCTGCTGAGTTTGTACAGATGTCAACTTGCCTTACACATCCTTCAGTCTGGTTCTACCTGAGGCTACATAAAGCAGCTACTGTGTCTCCCTTACTGAGGCACTCCAAGGTTAAGCCACTTCCAGCAGCAGGTATCAATGGTGTGTATGTGAGCACAAAGGCTGTGCACAGTTACATGTCATACACCACACAAGCTGGATGAGCTCCACTGGCCAGAACTGTGCTTCCTGCTCTCCTGATCATCCCAGAGGAGTTACATGTCAACTGGTTTCTCATTCAAGACCTAGCTTTCTAACTAGGGATTCCACTATCCCAGCCACAACTGGGCCACAAACCCCCCTGGGTGGACAGTTTATGGAGGGCAGAGTAGAGAAGAACCTCCAAGACAAACACTGTGAAGAGCCCCTTCTCACCAGATGGTGCCAGCTAAGCTGTAAGACACTGCACAGAAGCACTAATGGTTCCACAGGGCCTGGCCACATCTGTGTGTGAAGGAAGGAGAAAGTAAATAAAGTCCATGGGCAGGTGAGGGACATCTGCAGGGGGATGCACTTGATGTGCTTAAAGATCTAATGCACAGCAAGGCCCAGAGAGCAGCCTGGCATGGGAGTGCTGTCCAGAGCTGAAGTGGGTTGTAACACACACAGCCTGTGAAGTCTGCAGCAGCTGCAAGCTTCTGCAAAGCACTTCAGGATTGAGTTCTGCTACAGAGAAACACAATTTTTCCCAAACACTGCAGACACACAAGCTCAGCAGCAAAAGAACAAAAACAACAACAACAAAAAGAACAACAAGAGGCAGCAAAATAACAAACCAGGAGCAGAGCTGGCAGTGGTCCTGGGGAGAATCTGTCAGGCACCTGGCTGCAGAAGGTGGCACTAACAGAAACAGCAGCTGAAATGTGGGTGAGCTCACCCACCCAGTACCCAGGTAAGCAACTAAGTGGTTTGGGATTGGACTGCCAACAGCTGGGACTCTGGTATGCCACCTTGCCCATGGTCTCAATTCCTTGATGCCTATTTCAGCTTCTCATCTCTGCCTCTGCTCCTGGCTACGGTGCACATTTCCTGTGAAGACAGCTCAGACCCCACTGTTCTCCCATTCAGTTCTTCTGATCTTGTCAGTGCCATTTTGTATGAATAGGCACTGCTGAGATGGACTTTCTACCTGTAACTCTGCTAATACCTCAGATCATCTCTGTGTTCTTTGTTGCTAAACAGTGATTACTTTATTTGTAGAGGCATTGGCCAGAAAATGCAGTGAAACCTGTTTCAGTGTCCGGATTTCACAGGTTTTGGTTAAAGCAGATGATTCTGCCCACTCTCTGCAATAAACCCACTTGGTTCTTCATCTTCCCAGCAATTTGTTGTACTCATTTCCTCCCACGCTGTTTAAGAACAGTGATAAATTTTTGGTCTGGCTCCCATTCCTCTCAGAGATTCCTGCTGAGCTGTTCACCTTCAGAGCAGGGGTTTAAAGGCTTCTCATGGAGAAGTTGTTTTGTCTAGAGGTGAGCTCAAATTGGTAATGTTTCATGTATGGGCTGTCTGTGTAGCAGCCAGCACACAGTGGCTTGTCAGAAAAGTGAGGTCATTTCTTCTTCAGCAGGTTTCCATAAGGTGGTTTGAGACTTGGCAGATGAAGAGCCAGAGCAATGTTGGCACAATCAGGCTTAGCAGTGCTGTTTTAAAGGCAGATGTGGGGCTACAGTGCTTCTTGGGCTGCCAGCTCACAGCTCCTGACAGATTGTCCATCCTAGCTATGATGCTAGGAAGATATCCATTTTGAATCCCACAATTCCTACATTTCACAGAATCACAG
>VWYK01067318.1:18772-29303 GCA_013399775.1 Semnornis frantzii | reverse complement strand
TTAGGCTGCACCTTGTAAAGCAGAGATCTGGGTTAGGCTTGGTGCTTCTGGAAGGGCTTTGCCAGCCTGAACATTTCTGTGATTCTGTGATCCTGAGCTCCCAAGACATTGGTCTGGCATAGACATCAAATTTGCAGCCATGGGCTCTAGGACCTCCAGTCCCTGTCTAATCAGCCTGTCTGTATTTCAGGTGGGCCTAGGCTGACATAAAGAGCTGCAAGAAGATGCAGCAGGCAGCCCTCCTGCTGTCATGCACACACCTTCCCAGCAGGGCTCTGCCTGCACAGTGCTCATCTGCCTCCCATTCCTGTCTGCCCAGAGGCCTCCAGCTTTCCCTCCATCAGCAAAAAGGTAGTTTGGGGAAACCCTGCTGCTGCCTACGTTGACCTAGGTGTGGGTGGTGCTGTTAAACAAGGCTCAGGGAAGCTACTGCCAAAGCCAGCAGTACATAGCATCCTATTTTGCAGCTGGTGGCAGCGTGGACAACCTTGGCTTAACACATAAAGAGATTTTAAACCTGTACAGTACTGCCAGGACCCAAAGAAGAACAGGAACAGCAACAGTACCACCAAAGTGTCAGGAAAACCATTTAACATTCAATCTTGATCTCCACAAGATGTGCCACACACAAACACAGCCTCTTGTTGTCAACTGTGACTGCTTTAGAATAGAATCACAGCATGGGCTGGGTTGGAAGAGACCTCCACAGCTCATCCAGTCCAACCCTCTGCACTCAGCAGGGACATCCTCCACTAGAGCAAGTTGCCCACAGCCCTCTCCAGCCTCACCTGCAATATCTCCAGCCATGGAGCCTCAACCACCTCCCTGGGCAACCTGTTGCAGTGTTCCAGCAGCCTCCTGCTGCAGAACTTGTTCCTCACAGCCAATCTCAAGCTGCTCTGCTCTACTTTGCAGCCATTGCCCTCATCCTGTCCCTGCAGCCCTTTGCAAACAGTCTCTCTGCAGCCTGCTTGGAGCCCCTTCAGGTCCTGGCAGGTTGCTGTTAGCTCTCCCTCGAGCTTTCTCTTCTGCAGGCTGCACACCCCCAGCTCCCTCAGCCTGTCCTCATAGCAGAGCTGCTCCAACCCCCTGAGCACTTTTATGGCCTTNCTGTGCTGAGTGCTCCAGAGCTGGCCCCAGCAGTGCAGGTGAGGTCTTGACTGTTACAAAATTTTACGGGAACAATCTTTATACCCTGCTGGCTTTCTCCTTTTCAACAATTCGCATCACTAAAGACAAGAAACAAGTTAAAGACTTCATAGGTTAAGCCCCCCCCTCCCCCGCCGCCGCCGCCGCCGCCAAATGGAGTTCTCCCAAGAACTGCAGAGTAGAGGAATTGCTACTCCTTGTACACAAATGCAACAGACACAGACAGCTTCACACAGTCACCCGTAAGCACTCAGCTTTGCAGTAAAAACCTAAGAGACCACCAAATAATTCACGTGTGAATAGATTTAACTGCAATTGCGTGTGGGGCAGGTCGGAGGCACTGCCCAAGCCGTGATTCCCCCTGTCCTGCCAGAGCATCTGCCTTTGCCCTTCGCTGCTGGGCACCAAAAGGGGACTAGGGGCCGCAGGATGGGGTCACGGCCCCATGCCTCCCTGCCAGCTGCTGCCTTCTCCTGCCCAGGCTCTGCTCAGAGCCCAGAGGTCAGACCCCAGGTGACAGGGGCACGATCGGGATCCTCTCCTGCCCCCTCTGCAGAGAGCGGAGACAGGCAGCGAGCTGGAGGTGACCTCCCTGGGCTCCCGCTCGGCACAGCCCTGTGCCACTCTTGCCCGAGCGGAACCCTGAGGCGTCCAGCACCAAGGTGCAAGGCCTCCGCCAGCCTGGCCCTGGTGCCAGACCTGCACTGCCGCACGACCTGCTTTTGGGGTTGGCTCCAGAGGTTTTGCGTTCACTTTCCTGCGGGCCGGAATCTTCTTTCCGCAGCAGCACGGAAGGGTTTGAGCGCGGACCGGGGACCGGAAGCCGCTGCAGCTACGGCATGGCGGTGTGGGCGCTGCTGGCTCGGCTTGGGGCTGGCCTGCGGGCTGGAGCCGCGGCCGCGGTTCCTGCCCCCGGAAACAGGTAGCTGGACGGCCCAGAGGGGAGAGCGGAGACAGAGTGCGGCTTTGTCCCTGCCGCAGCCCGGCGATGAGGCTGACGGCCCCGCTCCCCGCTCCCCGCGCTCCCTTCCCCCCGGCAGCAGAGACTGTCGGGCTCCCTTCCCCTCGGGCTCCCCTTCCCTCGGCAGCCTATCCGGCCTCCGTTCGGCGAGGGCTCTGGGTACATAGCCTGCAGGCAGCACCCGGAAGTCCGGATGTGCACAGCTGGCTTGCTCAAGGGGCACTGGAGTGTTGGCGATAGCCGCAGCCTGCACGGGAGTTAGGGCAGGACATGTATTTGCAGCCAAAGCGTCTGATTCACAGCGAGCACAGGGTGTTGTCAATCGCCTTGGCCTGCTGGTGTGACTAGCCACGGGCATTCACTGACCGCTGTGAAGCTGCAGAGGCTGGGAAGCATTCAAAGCTTTCCTCAGCACTCGTACAAATGATTGCAGTTCAGCTAAAGTGCTGTAGATGTTTAGCAGTGCACCTCAAGTTAGAGAGTGAGTGGCTCAGGAAGGCAGCTCAGTGTGAACTCACAGCATAGAAGGCCAAGGGCAGCCTGGGCTGCATCCAGAGCAGTGTGGCCAGAGATGGAGAGAGGGGATCCTGCCCCTCTGCTCTGCTGAGACCCCACCTGCACTGCTGGGGCCTGCTCTGGAGCCTTTAGCACAGCAAGGACATGGACCTGATGGAGAAGGTCCAGAGGAGGCCATGAAAAGGATCAGGCAGTTGGAACAGCTCTGCTATGAGGACAGGCTTGGGGTGTGCAGCCTGCAGAAGAGAAGGCTCCAGGCAGACCTAAGAGCAACCTGCCAGGACCTGAAGGGGCTCCAAGCAGGCTGCAGAGAGACTGTTTGCAAAGGGCTGCAGGGACAGGAGGAGGGCAATGGCTGCAAACTAGAGCAGAGCAGCTTGAGATTGGCTGTGAGGAACAAGTTCTGCAGCAGGAGGCTGCTGGAACACTGCAACAGGTAGCCCAGGGAGGTGGTTGAGGCTCCATGGCTGGAGATATTGCAGGTGAGGCTGGAGAGGGCTGTGAGCAACCTGCTCTAGTGGAGGATGTCCCTGCTGAGTGCACAGGGGTTGGACTGGATGAGTTTTGGAGGTCTCTTCCACCCCAGCCCATGCTGTGGTCTTACTTGCACACAGTGTGGCCAGCTCTGACATCAGACCTGGTCGTTGAGGGCTTTGCCAGGTTGGGCTGCAAGGAGAGGCTGCACAGTTGCTCTGCTCCCCTCTTCCAGTGTTTGACTGTTCAAGCTGAGTGTTCTTCCATCCTGTCAAGTTGGATCTCCCTTGTTCAGTGGATACCAATTTTCTCTCTCCTGGTATGCCCTGCAGCCAACATGGCCTGGCTCTGGCTTGTCACTAACTTTCTCCCAGGTATTGGAAAGCTGCTGTCAGGTCCCTCTTAAGCCTCCTCCAAACTAAGCTCACTTACTTAAATTCTCCTTGTAGGACAGGTGCGCCAGACCCTGTGTTTCTGCGTACCACTGCTGGTCTCACTTACGCACATCCCTGTTGTACAGAAATGAGTTGTGCCAGCTCTAGACCCCAAGCTGAATTTAGTATTGCAGATTTGGTCTGCTTGGAGCGCTGAGGAATGGACAGGAACTGCTTCCCATGGTCTGCTGACCACGTGCCTGTTGGTACAGACTGCTGCCAGCCTTCATTGCTGCCAGGAGCCTGCTGCCTCCTTTTTTACCTTTGTGCAAGAGGTTATCCCATCTCAGGCATGAGACTTTGCATTTCTCCTATATGAATTTGGTCATGTTCCTTGTTGGCCAGTCCTTGTGACAGCACAGGGACAGCCCTGGGCATTGTTAACTGCTCCCTTTGGGTTTATTTGCCAGCACAGGGAGAGCCCTGAGCATTAACTGCTCCCTTTAGGTTTATTTGCCAGCACAGGGACAGCCCTGAGCATTGTTAACTGCTCCCTTGAGGTTTATTTGCTAGTTTGTCCTCTGCTAGAGATCACTAAGGAGGACAAGTTCCCAAACAGATTCTTCAGGAATTCTACTTGGAAGTGGCCCTATGGTAGAGTGTAAGCAGTTATCTGAGCCTTTTTCAGCCTGGTGCTCCAGGCAGGCTTTCGCCCATCCATGCTATAACATCCCAGCTTGGGTAGAAGGCTGCCGACAGGAGGTCGTGATGAAAGCCTCCCTGAAGGTGAAGCAGACAACCCCTTCTGCTGTCTCTTTGTTTATGGATGGAGTGGGTTTTCTCACAGAAGGAGTGGTGGTTTGATTTGTGACCATTTGTGTGTCTGCCCCCATCTTGGTGTGCTTTAGAATTACTAAAAATTAAAAAGAAAAAAAGTTAAAGAAAATGTGGGATAAAAGTTAGATAAGAGCAGGATGCTGAGTCAGATCAGAGCGTGGTAAAGTGGTGTTGGCCAGGAGCAGTCAGCTGGCCTGCTGGAGGTTGGGCAGCTTGGTGTGGGGACTGCACCATATTATGTAGTGTGTGTTCCACTGCAAACATGAGACGCTGAGCTCACAAGAGACTTAAAACTTCTTCCCATGGCTGGCAAGGGAGAAGCTGAGCCTTGCAGTCAGGCACATTAACAGTGCAACATGGTGGCATGAGCATCTCTCTGAAGAGAATGTTGAGTTCCTCAAGAAGGCAACTGAAGAGGAGTACCAAGCTCAGACAGCCAGCAAGTTGTGCCCTCTGAAAGATGAGCCATGGCCACTGCACGAGTGGAAACCAGGTGAGAAGGTCTCCTGAAATACCAAACTCAGGCTGAAAATGCTGTTCTTGTCTGCTTGTGTTCAATACTATCAGGATTCTGTCTTGTATTTCCCTTTTTGCTTTGCTTGGTCATCCAGCACACCTCCTGGCATCCACTGGTTCTCTAAAAAGCATTTGAACTATTTCCAGGTGTTTGGTCTAGGGCAGTCCCACTGCAGTGCAAGGTAATAAACTAAGAATGGATCAGCAAGACTCTCCAGAATATCAGGTGTATGAACTTGAAATGTTCCTGTGAATATTACTGGAGTCTGAAAGAAAAGAGCAGGCTGCACATAAAATGGATGTTAGGAGGAAGTTGTTTGCTGTGAGGGTGGTGAGACACTGGCACAGGTTGCCCAGGGAGGTTGTGGAGCACAGAAGCACAGAATGGGATCTGATCTGCTCTTGCTGCAGCCCAGCACACAGTTGCTGTCTGGGCTGAACTCACACTGCAGCCTCATCTTGAGCTTTGCATCACCCCAGACCCCCAAGGCCTGTTCCTCAGGGCTGCTCTCAGCCATTGCCCACCCAGCCTGGAGCTGTGCTTGGGATTGTGCTTACCCAGGTGCAGGACCTTGCACTTGGCCTTGTTGAATGTCATGAGGTTGGCCTGGGCACACCCCCAAAGCCAGAAATGCATTGGTTATCCTGAGCTTCATAAGGAACTGGGGTGTGTGGAGCTGCATCCATGCTCTGTTTCCATCCACAGATTCCATCAGAGTTGGTGTTGTTGCTGTAAAACTGGGAATGATGCCAATGTGGACCAAGTCAGGAAAGAGACATGCTGTCACACTGCTTAAGGTGAGGATTTGATCATGGATTTGAACTCCTGCACTGTGTGAAACTTGACACTTCCACAGAGTAGGGAAGTCCTAATGAAAGGAAAGCCCTGCACAGCACACCATGTCTGTTCTCTTTCCATCCCAAACCTACTAGGACTGGTGTCTGCTCCTGCAGGTATTCAAGCACATGGAATGCCTGGTGAGGGAAGTTGGGAGGACAATAGCAAGCTGAGATTCACTTTCTTTTTGCCACCTGCAAGCACTTTGGGATTAATTTCACCTTGGTTGCAACTCTGAAGCTGCTGCTTCATATTCTCTGCCAGCTGCTACAGCAGCGAAGCTGTTGGTTCACCTGTTGCTGCTATGTGGTGAAACAGTGTTGTGGAGGACATGAAGTTTACAGGGAGAAGGAGCAGGAATGAAAATATGGGGTGTTACAAAACCAGAGTCACAGAGAGCATCCAGTTGGAAGAGCCTTCCAGGCTCACCCAGCCCAAGCCTTCACACAGCACTGCAGGCTCAGCACCAAACCATGTCCCTAAGCACAGCTCCACAGGCTGCTGGAACACCTCCAGGCATGGGCACTGCAGCACTGCCCTGGGCAGACCATTGCAGGGATTGAGAAGCCTTCCAGGGCACAAAGAGTTCCTAAGAGGCAGCCTGAGCCTGCCCTGGGGCACCTTGGAACCATTGCCTCTGCTGCTGGCCCTTGGCACCATGCTTTGCTGCTGCACACAGCAGGAGGTTTGCAGATGTTGCAGAGAGAAGCTGGCTGTAAGAGTTCCTTTGATTGCTTGAGCATTTATGAAGGCACAGTTAGCCTTTTACTAATAGCTTTTCTCAGATAAGCCTTTAATTGTTTGGAAAAAGAGTGTCTGTGGTAAAAAAGGCAACAGACTCTCCTGCTTGTAGGCTGCATCTCCTGTAGATAGCAATGAAAGCAGAGGCTGCCTTTGCTTCACTTGTTTTGATAGTCACAGAATCACAGCATGGGCTGGGCTGGAAGGGACCTCCACAGCTCATCCAGTCCAACCCCTGTGCACTCAGCAGGGACATCCTCCACTACAGCAGGTTGCCCACAGCCCTCTCCAGCCTCACCTGCAATATCTCCAGCCATGGAGCCTCAACCACCTCCCTGGGCAACCTGTTGCAGTGTTCCAGCAGCCTCCCGCTGCAGAACTTGTTCCTCACAGCCAATCTCAATCTGCTCTGCTCTAGTTTGCAGCCATTGCCCTCATCCTGTCTCTGCAGCCCTTTGCAAACAGTCTCTCTGCAGCCTGCTTGGAGCCCCTTCAGGTCCTGGTAGGTTGCTCTTAGGTCTGCCTGGAGCCTTCTCTTCACCCCCAGCTCCCTCAGCCTGTCCTCAGAGCAGAGCTGCTCCAACAGCCTGAGCATTTTTGTGGCCTCCTCTGGGCTCACAGTGTGCTCTCAAAGCACACACATCTCACAGAATCATTCAGGTTGGGAAAAACTCCTTGGGATCAGCAATTCCAACCATTAACTCTGCTCTGCAAAGTTCATCCCTAAACCATGTCTCCAAGCACCACATCTAAAGGACCTTTGAGGTGTTGGACTGTAATCAAGGCTGTTTCTTTCCTGCAGGTGCAAGATTGCCATGTGTTGAAATATGTTTCCAAGGAAGAGTCAGGTGATAAAAGACCTCAGCTGGTTGTTGGAGGCAAGAATGCATCTCCATTCTCTGTAAGTGCACTACTGAGGGTGTTTTTGTGGGAGCAGCTGCTTCTGTGGTGATTACCCAGTGCAAAACTAGCATCACTGGCATGCTTTGGAGCTACCTTTGTGTCTTATCCACCTTGCTGGTGTTGATTCTTGCTTGAGAGAACAGGAATTTTTTGCAGGGTTTGTCTCTTGGTTCTGTAGGAGAGCTGTAGATTTAGGGAGCTCATTCACAGTCAGAGAGAAGCAGCAGGGTTTGTCTCTTGGTTCTGTAGGAGAGCTGTAGATTTAGGGAGCTCATTCACAGTCAGAGAGAAGCAGCAGGGTTTGTCTCTTGGTTCTCTAGGAGAGCTGTGGATTTAGGGAGCTCATTCAAAGTCACAAAGAAGCAATTGTTTTATGTACATGCTGTATGATTGCTTTCCCTTTTCTGACCTTAGTATTCTTGATAGATCATTGAATCCTAGAATGGTTTGAGTTGAAAGGGACTTTAAAGATCATCTAGGTCCAACCACCCTTTGGATTAAGGAATCCAAAGGCTTATTAAAAAGTAATAAATTAACAAGAAAGTCTCAAAGCCAGATCATCTTCAGAGAATCATAGATTCAGTTGGGTTGGAAAGATCTTAAAGATCATCCAATTCCAACCCCTGTGCCATAGGCAGGGACACCTCCCACTAGCACAGGTCACTCAAGGTCTCATCCAACCTGGCCTTGAACACCTCCAGGGAGGTTGTGGAGCAAAGAAGCACAGAATAGGCTCTTTGATCCTGTTCTGTGCTCCACAACCTCCCTGGGTAACGTGTGCCAGTGTCTCACCACCCTCACTGCAAACAACTTCTTCCTAATCTCCAGCCTAAGACTCATTTAGTTGATGTAGCTGTGGGTCAGCTATGAGGACAGGAGGTTTAAATCCGTTTTACATAGTTAACCTGCAAGTCTGCAGGTCAAAGTGAAGTGTGACACATCTTGTTTTGGAATGTGATGTTGGTAATAGTCTGTAATCACTGTCTGTGAGCCTTAGGTAATCTAAGATCAGGGCAAGGGAGAGGATTCTGCCCCTTAGCTCTGCTCTCCTCACACCCCACCTGCAGTCCTGTGTGCAGTTCTGGAGCCCACAGCACAGGAAGGCCATGGAAGTGTTGGAGCAGGTCCAGAGGAGGCCACCAAGATGCTGAGAGGGCTGCAGCAGCTCTGCTGTGAGGACAGGCTGAGAGAGTTGGGGCTGTGCAGCCTGNAGTGACCTGTACTAGTGGGAGGTGTCCCTGCCTATGGCAGGGGGTTGGAACTGGATGATCTTTGAGGTCCCTTCCAACCTTACCATTCTACGATTCTTTCTTCATGGCTGCTCTTTGTTACAGAAATCAGAGTCTGCAATGGAGATCTTTAAAGAAGCTGGAGTCCCACGCAAGCAGAAATTGACAACCTTCAGGGTGACAGAGGATGCCCTCATTAAACCAGGTAATGGTTTGGAGCTGCTGAGTCCTGCATGCAGGTGTAATGTCTGCTGCTTCTAGGCCTCCGTCAGGTTAGGATCTGTGCTTCAGTTTTGGTTTGTATGAAATATTCACAGAGTGATAGGGGTTGGAAGGGACCTCCAGAGATCATCCAGCCCAACCCCTGCCAGAGCAGCATCACCCAGGGCAGGGCGCACAGTAACACATCCAGGTGGGGCTGGAAAGGCTCCACCAAAGGAGACTCCACAATCTCTCTGCTCCAAGGCTGCAGCACCCTCACAGTGAAGAAGTTTCCCCTCCTGTTCCCATGGCAGCTCCTCTGCTCCAGCTTGCCCCCAGTGCTCCTTGTGCTGCCCTTGGGCACCCCTGGGCAGAGCCTGGCTGTGTCCTGCCCACACTGCCCTGCACATCTTTAGCACAGCACTGAGGGCAGCCCTCAGGCTCCTCTGCTGCCAGCTGCCAGTCTCAGCTCCCTCAGCCTGGCCTCACAGGAGATGTTCACTGCCTGCAGCAGCTTAGGGGCTTTGGGCTGGGCTCTCTCCAGCAGTTCCCTGATGTCCTTCTTGACCTGAGGGGTCCAGAACTGGACACAACCTTCCCCTTTATGAAGTGCTTGAGTTCTTAAGTGGAGCATGTTCTGATTTCTTGCCAAGCTTGTTTACTGTGAGTCTTAACTAATTAAATACTTTGGGCTTTGTCTCTGCTCTCTGAAGTGCAGCATATCTGAGTGAAGCCCCAAGCTTTCCTTGCTGCTCACCTGAGATTGGGCTAGCAGCTGAGAAGTGTGCTTAAGTAGTAACTCTAAGCCTCTGTTTCAGTCAGTGAGGCTTGTAAAGAATAACAAGGAACATGTGAATACAAGGAAAGGTAATGCCTGGGTGGTGCTAGAGGATTCCAGCACCCAGCTGACCTGATCTCTCCTCTTCCTTTGAAGGTACTCCTCTGTATGCTGCTCACTTCCGCCCCGGGCAGTTTGTGGATGTCACTGCTAAAACGTAGGTGCCTGATTCTCATCTTCCCAACAGGCTGCTTGGGTTTGCTTTCTTCCCTCTCTCTCGGGCTCCATCTCATGGCTCACAAAAGCTGAAACACAATTGTAAGAGCTGTGCAGGAAATAGAAGTCCATTCAGCTGCTTGGCAGAAAACACCAAGTTGCCTTTCATTGCTGAGGCTGACTTTTGGTTTTCACAGACTCAAAAGAATGTCAGGGGCTGGAAGGGACCTCAGAAGGGGGAAAGGGACCTCAGCTCATCCTGCCAGAGCAGGGTCAGCCAGGGCAGGTCACACAGGAACTCATCTAGGCAGGTTTTGAATATCTCCAGAGAAGGAGATTCCACGGAAGGCTCCCCCTCAGGAGCCTGTTCCAGTGTCCTGTCACTCACAGGGGAAAAAAGTTACCTCCTGTTTCCATGGAACTTCCTATGCCTCACCTTCCACCAGTGCCCCTGGTCCTGTCACTGGGCATCACCCAGCAGAGCTGGCTCCAGCCTCGCCACTCACATTTGCATCTTTATAAACAGGAATGAAGGCAGCCCTCAGGCTCCTCCTCCTCTCCAAGCTGCAGAGCCCCAGCTCCTCAGGCTCTCCTCCTGAGATGTTCACTGCCTTAGTCATCTCTGTGGCTCTGTGCTGGACTCCCTCAAGTACGTCCCTGAGGTCCTTAAACTGAGAGCCCTAAAAGTGGACACTATTCTAGATGTGGCCTCACCAGGGCAGAGTAGAATCATAGAAGGGTAAGGTTGGAAGGGACCTCAAGGATTATCTAGTTCAACCCCCTGCCATAGGCAGGGAC
>VWYK01067318.1:0-18496 GCA_013399775.1 Semnornis frantzii | reverse complement strand
CTTCCTGTGCTGGGGGCTCCAGAGCTGCTCACAGGACTCCAGATGGGGTCAGAGTAGAGTAGAGTAGAAGGGCAGGAGAACTTCTCTAGACCACAGCCCTTCTGATACACCCCAGAATGTCCTTGACCTTCATGGCCACCAGAGCACATTGCTGGCTCAATGGCATTCTTCTGTCCACCAGGATTCTGAGATCCTTTTAGTCTGCAGAAAAGGAGGCTGAGGGATGACCTCATTGCTCTCTCCAGCTCCCTGAAAGGTGAATTTAACACTATGGAGGTTCTAAATCTGCTCTGCTGTGGTTTGAAGCCACTGCCCCTCATCCTGTCACTACATCCAGTGCTGCTTAGTCTCCAGCTGGGCTTTGGATCCCCCTTGTTTTTCACAGTACTCTATCCAGCATGCTTAGTTGCTCCGCCAGGAAACACATTTCCCAATGTCCAACTAGCCAGGGAATGCTTGAGTGCAGTTACCCAAGTTTTAGTGTTTGACATTCAGCTCCTTTCCAGTTGAGTTCTTTATGGAGTTTTTTTTTTTTTTTTGTGGTTCTTTGGTCTGCTTCTGAAAGCTTCATTAGGATACCACATACTGGAGACCAGCACAGCAGGAGGCATTTTATGTTAGGCTTTTTGCCCATTTTACCCTGTTCTAGTGCTTAGTACTCTGCAGAGCAACTTTGAAGCCTTGCATTAGAATACATTACTCTGCAGAGCAACTTTGAAGTCTTGCACTAGAATATATTTATGGTAGACACTACAGACCTTAGTGATTTCTTGTAATACATTCTTTGCTCTGCTGAGCTTTGCTACAGGTAAAAAGATCATGAGCCTGACTGAAATTATTGACACAAGGTCTGATTAACCCAGCTTTGTTTGTTACTTGGGTTTTTGTTTTGTTTTTTTTTCTTTGCAGCATTGGTAAAGGATTTCAAGGTGTGATGAAAAGGTGGGGATTCAAAGGTCAGCCTGCAAGCCACGGACAGACCAAAACGCACAGACGGCCTGGAGCAATTTCAACCAATGTGAGCATTCTGAGCTGCTCTGGAAACAGTAATCATAGAATGGGAAGGTTGGAAGGAACCTCAAAGTTCATCCAGTTCCAACCCCCTGCCATAGGCAGGGACACCTCCCACTAGAACAGGTCACTCAAGGCCTCATCCAACCTGGCCTTGAACACCTCCAGGGAGGTTGTGGAGCACAGAAGGACAGAATGGGATCAAAGATTCCATTGGGTGATTCTGTGCTCCACAACCTCCCTGGGCAACCTGTGCCAGTGTCTCACCACCCTCACTGCAAACAACTTCCTCCTAACATCCACTTTCAATCTCCCCTCTGACACTTCAAACCCGTTGCCCCTTGTCCTGGCATTCCCAGACCTTGTCAATAGTCCCTCCCCAGCCTTCCTGGAGCCCCCTTCAGATCCTGCAAGGCCACTCCAAGCTCTCCTGGAAGCCTTCTCTTCTCCAGGCTGCAGAGCCCCAACTCTCTCAGCCTGTCCTCACAGCAGAGCTGCTGCAGCCCTCTCAGCATCTTGGTGGCCTCCTCTGCACTGGCTCCAACACTTCCATGTCCTTCCTGTGCTGGGGGCTCCAGAACTGCACACAGGACTGCAGGTGGGGTGTGAGGAGAGCAGAGCAAAGGGGCAGAATGCCCTCCCTTGCCCTGCTGCCCACACTGCTCTTGCTGCAGCCCAGCACACAGTTGCTGTCTGGGCTGCACTCCCACTGCAGCCTCATCTTGAGCTTTGCATCAGCCCAGACCCCCAGGGCCTGTTCCTCAGGGCTGCTTTCAGCCATTGCCCACCCAGCCTGGAGCTGTGCTTGGCATTGTGCCTACCCAGATTGTGCCTAATCTCAGAAGTACTTAATGAAAATGAACCATTTCTCAATAGCCAGCTGGCCACCTGCTCTGTGCTAGCAGTGTCCCAGCTTTTTGCTGTGCTCTGGTAAGACCTCACCTATAGTACTGCATCCAACTCTGGAGCCCTCAACACAGGAAGGACATGGAGCTGGTGGAGCAGGATCAGAGGAGGTCATGAAAATGCTCGGGGGGTTGGAGCAGCTCTGCTCTGGGGACAGGCTGAGGGAGCTGGGGGTATGGAGCCTGCAGAAGAGAAGGCTCCAGGGAGACACAATGACAACCTGCCAGTACCTGAGTGGGCTACAAGAAAGCTGCAGAGAGACTGCAAAAGGAAAAAACCCTGTTCTTGATTGTCAGGAAGTGGGAGTATGGGCTGAGGGCAAACTTTGCTCTGAATCTCTGCAGAGGAAGCACTTAGCAGAGCTAGAATCCCTTGGCTGATCGGTGTTTGAGCAATGCTATGATTGATTAACATGGAGTAATCCCTAACCATCAGCATCAGGGCCTTAAAATCATAGTCTCACAATGGGTTGGGATGGAAGGGACCTTAAAGGGGATCCAATTCCAAGCCCCTGCCATGGGCAGGGACACCTCCCACTAGAACAGAGGCCTCTTTCAACCTGGCTTTGAACACTTGAAAGGTTAAAGCCTCCACAACTTGCCTGGACAACCTGTCCCAGTGCCTCAGCACCCTCATGGGGAAGAATTTCTTCCTAATGTCTAATCTAAATCCAGCTTCTTCCAGTTCGAAGCCATCGTCCCTTGTCCTGCCACTCCATGCCTTTGTCAAAAGTCCCTCTCCAGCTCTCCTGTACCCCCCTCAGGTACTGGAATGTTGCTCTAAAGTGGCCCCAGAGCCTTCTCTTCTCCAGGCTGAACAGTTCCAACTCTCACAGCCTGTCTTCATAGCAGAGGTTCTCCAGCCCTCTGAGCATCACAGTGCTCTTCTGGACACTTTCCAACAGTTCTATGTCCTTGTGTTGGGGGCTCCAGAACTGGACATGCTGCTTTGGATGCAGCCCAGCTTGGGGCTGTTTCCTGAGCTGCCAGCACACTTTGCTGGCTTGTGTTGAACTTCTCACCCAGCACCCCCAAGGCCTTCCCCACAGCACTGCTCTCCAACCATTCTCTTTCCGGCCTGCATTTGTGCTTGGGCTTGCCCCAACCCAGGTTCAGGACCTTGCAGTTGGCCTTGTTGAACTTCATGAGGATGGCTTGGGCACATCAGTCTGTCCAGGTCCCTCTGGGTGGATCACTTCCTTCAGCCACACCACACAGCTTGGTATCATCTGCAGAGTTGCTGAGGGTGCCTCAATCCCACTGCCCATGTTGGCAACAGAGACATTACACAGTGCTGGCCCCACTGCTGATCCCTGAGAGGCACCACTTGTCCTTTGTCTCTACACCAGTGACCATTAGTCTTGGAGTTCAATCATCAAGTCAGTTCTTTATCCACTGAGTGATCCACCCATCAAATCCATGCCTTTCCAATTTAGAGGCCAGGATGTTGTGAAGGGCAGTGTCAAATGCATTGTTCAAGTGCAGGCAGATCCCATCAGCTGTTCTTCCCTTGCCCACCAGCACTGTTAGCCTGTCACAGAAGGGCAATGCTGTCAGAATGATGCTCATTCAGTGTTCAGCGCTAATGACTGTTAGGTATTTTCAGCACTGGAAGCACCAGCCTGCCCTTTCTGAGTTTGTACATCATAGAATCATAGAATGGGAAGGTTGGAAGGGACCTCAAAGCTCATCTAGTTCCAACCCCCTGCCATAGGCAGGGACACCTCCCACTAGAACAGGGCACTCAAGGCCTCCTCCAACCTGGCCTTGAACCCCTCCAGGGAGGGAGCAGCCACAGCCTCCCTGGGCAACCTCTTGAACTGACCTAAGGGGTTTTTGTTCCCTGTTTTTATCTAGAAAGCTGGCAAAGTGTACCGTGGGAAGAAGATGCCTGGTAAAATGGGTAACATCTACAGGACTTCCTTTGGGCTAAAGGTGAGTTCTGAGGGGACTGGGACATGGATGTGGTGGCTGCATTGACTGAGCCACGTGGCCAGGTGCTGCTGTACTGTCTCATGTCTGTCAGAGTCATGAAGTGAGCAATCTGGAACAACAGGAGCAGCAAAAGTGTGCCTTGCAAATCATAGAATGGGAAGGTTGGAAGGGACCTCAAAGCTCTTCAAAGCTAGTTCCAACCCCCTGCCATAGGCAGGGACACCTCCCACTTGTACAGGTCACTCAAGGCCTCCTCCAACTTGGCCTTGAACACCTCCAGGGAGCTTGTGGAGCACAGAATCACCCAATGTAATCAAAGATCTTTGATCTCATTCTGTGCTCCACAAACTCCCTGGGCAACCTGTGCCAGTGTCTCACCACCTTCATTGCAAACAAATTCCTCCTAACATTCACTTTCAGTCTCCCCTCTGTCAGTTCAAACCCATTCCTCCTCCTGTCATTCCCAGACCTTGTCAATAGTCCTTCCCCAGCCTTCCTGGAGCCCCCTTCAGATCCTGCAAGGCCACTCCAAGCTCTCCTGGAAGCCTTCTCTTCTCCAGGCTGCAGAGCCCCAACTCTCTCAGCCTGTCCTCACAGCACAGCTGCTGCAGCCCTCTCAGCATCTTGCTGGCCTCCTCTGCACTGGCTCCAACACTTCCATGTCCTTCCTGTGCTGAGGGCTCCAGAATAAGTCACTTGAGCTCCTTTTGCACAAGTGTGCCCTGGGGAGGACATTGCCAGATGATAATTCCACATCTGATGTGGTTTGCACTGTGCTGTCCCCTCCAGACTGCCTGGAAGTGGGGAAAAAAACAAAACAAAACAAAACAAAAAAACACCAGCTTTTGGTGACCTTCAGTTCATGTTTTCATGCCTGTTGCACTTAATCAAACCCAACCCAGGCTGAGCTGGCTGAAGCCCTAATGTGACAAATATGGTGCTGCACTTGGACGTTCAAAGAGGGGGTGACAGTTTGTGGATGCTGATGTGCATAGAGTCCCTGGGCTACTCCAGCTTCTCTGCCCAGGCTGAAGGCAGCCTCTGCAGTGGGCACAAAAAAAAGACTTAGACACTAGTTTGAAGGAAGTGGGGTGGTGGTGCTGCTGCTGGTGCTGTGTGCTAAGCAAAGGAGGTTTCAGAGCAGACTTTGCCTGTTGTGTTGAGCAGCTCCTAGAATGAACAACTGTTCAGAGTGATTTGATGAGCACACCTGATTTAATTTACAGCTGTTGCTGTTGTAACAAGGAAGAGAGACTTGAGAGCTTCACTCAGTGTCACACTGCCCAAAGGCCTCCCAAAAGTAGTCTGACCATAAGCCCTTTGAAACTGGTTGCTAGAGCCCTGCAGTGGGAAGCTGTGCACTCAGGGTAGCACCTGAGTGAAGGTCCTGTCAGGGTTAAGTCTATGCAGAATCCCCTTCCCTACAGTAGCACCTGCAGCTGATCAGGTTGTGCTGTGCTGGGCTCCTGTTTGTAAAGCTGGGCACAGGCTCTAAAGTGAGCTCAGTGTGTGGTGTTTTTTTCTGTTTTCTAGGTGTGGAGGATCAACACAAAACATGACATCATTTATGTCAATGGCACTGTTCCAGGTCACACAAACTGCCTGGTGAAGGTAGGTTTGAGCTTATTGGTGTTGGTGACTCCTAAGCTCTCTACAGCACTCTTCTTAGGGAAGGAAAAGCTTGGATTGAAGGCAGTCTGCACATCTTCAGGGCCCCTTCTGTGCTACTGAATTAAAGGGCAGTGGGATCAGCTCTGTGACAGGGGCAGTGGGGAGCCACTTGCTCTGAAAGGTTTGTTCTTCACTTTGCCCTGAGGTTATGCAGCCATGCAGCACAGTCACTGTGACAGAGGGACAGACTCACAGAGTGCTTCACCTTGGAAAGGACCCTCCAAGGGCATCTTGTCCAACCCCCCTGCAGGTAGCAGGGACACCTTCATTAGAGAATGCTGCTCAGGGCCACAGCAAGTCTGAGCTGGAATGTCTGCAGGGATGGGTTCTCAACCACATCCTGGGCAGCCTGTACCAGTGTCTCACCACCCTCACTGTGCAGAACTTCCTCCTGATGTTCAACTCTGCTCTGCTCTGGTTCCAAACCATTGCCTTTTGTCCTATCCCCACAGGCCCTTCTGAACAGTCCCTCCCCAGCCTGTCTGCAGGTCCCTGCAGATACTGAAATGCAGCTCTAAGGTCTCCCTGGAGCCTTTTCTCCTCCTGGCTTCATAGCAGAGGTTCTCCAGCCCTCTGATGATCACTGTGGCCTCCTCTGGACCCACTCCAGCAGGTCCCTGTCCTTCTTATGCTGAGGGCCCCATAGCTGGACACAGCACTTCAGCTGAGGTGTCAGCAGACCAGAGCAGAGGGGCAGAATCCTCTGCTTTTAGTGGCAGGTACCAAATGTTCCATTCAGCAGCTGAGGGGAAGGTGTTCAGACACCTTCTGATTAGAGCTGAAATTCTTCAGCTAAATAAGTGTCCTGGGAATGCCTCTGGGCTTTTCTTTCTTCTGCATGCAAGACAATTCCCTTCATTTCTCCTGTATCACTCCTGCAAGTCTCCTGTAAAGTCTCTTAACTCCACCCTTTCCCTTCCTGCTTTTCAGGTCAAAGACAGCAAATTGCCCACTTACAAGGACTGCAATAAGAACCCTCCCTTCCCTACGTTTTTTGCTGATGGAGATGAAGAGCTCCCAGAAGATCTGTATGATGAAGAGGTGTTCCAGTTCACAGAGCCATCTATCACCTATGCTTAATATCCTTCACAGCCTGGAAAACACAGTTGTATTGCTGCCTTGAACTTTGTGATGCTGTGTGAACCTGGGAGCTGCACCTGAGCTGACTGCCTCAGATAGGGCCCTTCTGGCTGTCCCTTACTGCTGCCATTTTCAAACCTGTATGTAGAGCAGCAGGTGAGTCTGAAAGGCAGGTTTCAAAGCACATCAAATACTCTGCCTCCTCTTTATGCTCTCTGCCCCCGGCTGTGAACACTTGAACGTTTCTGAAAAGCTCTTGTTTTGAAGGTGATTCCCTGTACCAAACTCTTGTTTTGTAGAAGGCATGGCAAGCTCTGATCAGTCAAACTGCCAAATCTGGGAGGATCTATGAAGAATAATCCAAAATAAAACAATGAAATGCATTACTCTAGCAGCATCAGCTTGGTTTGTTTCCTGCTGTCTCACAGAAGGAGCTCATTTTGTTTCCTGCTCTCTCAGATCGAGCTGGGTTTGTTTCCTGCTCTCTCAGGTCGAGCTGGGTTTGTTTCCTGCTCTCTCAGGTTGAGCTGGGTTTGTTTCCTCCTCTCTCAGGTCGAGCTGGCTTCGTTTCCTGCTCTCTCAGGTCGAGCTGGCTTCGTTTCCTGCTCTCTCAGGTCGAGCTGGCTTCGTTTCCTGCTCTCTGCATGCTTTAATGTTGTATTGACCTTAACGTAGCAGACACCCAACAGGTTTTCTAGAGGAAAGGTGATGCCACCCACCCTCAATCTCAGAGGCAGTGTGAGTGGCAAGAGGCTGTTTGGATGGGGAATGCTCAGGAACAGAGCAGCACCAGACTGTAGTGGCCACCTGCAGGCTGATAATGTCCTAACAACAGACAAGCTTTCTTCTCTCTCCTTTGTTTTCCTTTCTCTTTCTTGTAACCCTTCTTTGCAAGCACGACCAACAAAACAGTCTGCAATGCACAGCAGAGTCAGGCACTGGCTCCACCTTGTCATTTATACGCCCCAATCTTCCACTTAAACTTCCCATGTGCTTAGAGATGGCCTCCAGAACAAGCTGCTCCATCACCTTCCCAGGGATGGAGGTGAGGCCGTGACTGGTCTGGAGTTTCCTGGGTCTTATCATAGAATCATAGAATGGGAAGGTTGGAAGGGACCTCGAGGATCATCCAGTTCCAACCCCCTGCCATAGGCAGGGACACCTCCCACTAGAACAGGTCACTCAAGGCCTCATCCAACCTGGCCTTGAACACCTCCAGGGAGGTTGTGCAGCACAGAAGCAGAATGGGATCAAAGATCCCATTGGGTGATTCTGTGCTTCACACCCTCCCTGGGCAGCCTGTGCCAGTGTCTCACCACCCTCACTGCAAACAACTTCCTCCTAACATCCACTTTCAGTCTCCCCTCTGCCAGTTCAAACCCACTGCCTTTTGTCCTGGCATTCCAAGCGCATTCCAAGTCCCTGCCCAGCCTTCCTGTAGGCCCCTTTCAGATCTCTGGAAGTCTACTGTAAGTTCTTCTTTCTTGCTCTTCTTGTTGACTGCAGTGCCATTGGCTTTCCTCCAGCCCTCAGGCATCTCCCCCCTCCTCCATGATCTTGCAGCAGTGATGGAGGGTGGCACGGCAATACCAGCAGCAGCTCCCTCAGCACTCATGGATGCACCTATCAGAGCCCTTGGATTTGTGCATGTTCGAATTCCCAAATGAAACAGAGATGTTTTTCTGCTCTCCCTCCTTCTGTTTTGGGGAGAGCAACCATGGGAAAGAGGACAAAGAATCTGGAGCCACTAAATCTGGGGTCTGTGGCCTGCCCAGACCCTGCAGTAAACAAGGTACACAGGATTGCCTTGTGCAAGGCTGTGCTCTGCCCTAAAAAGGGTAAAGCAAGCCTGTGGCTTTGCCTGATATGGTCAGTTTTGGCTAACTGCCATTTGATTGGCTATCCTGTGTCCAAAGGTCCATTAGTCTCGGGCTGTATGGATAAAAGATGAGCATGGAGCGCAGTGTGCCCTTTGCCATTACAAGGTGTGTCTGCTATTATACCTGTGCTCCACTACTCTATCTGCTCTACCCGTGCCGAGACTGCACACCGCAAGACATCTGCCTGCACCTGGAAGCCTCCTGCCCAGAGGGAAGCCCTGGAGGTAACACAGATCCTCCAGAGAGCCAGGACCAGATCAGACATTGTCTGCCTCCGTTCTCCAGCACCCAGAAGCCTGGAGAAACTCCAAAGCCTCTAATGGCTACCGACAGCAACCCCACCACGAGCTTTGGGTACTGTCAGGTAGTATTTTTGTGAATAAATACCAAAAGCCTCTTGTAATCATTAACTGCCTTCTACCATGAGCAGAAAGGAGCTCCTTGCGTCCATCTAGTGAGCAAGCGGAGTATTGACCGCAGCAGTATGCTGACCGCAAAGTCTTTGCTGCCAGTTCAATCGCCCTCGTGCCCTCGGAGCCTGTGGCTTGCCAATTTAGGAGGCGAATTGAAACGGAAGCGATGAGATAAATTCACCTCCCGTGCACTGCGCTCCCCGGGGGCCATGCGGTGGCTGCCGTGCGAGCTCCACACCGCTGCATCGCACAGGCAGAGCTCTGCAGGGAGGCAGACACAGCAGCGACAGCAAAGTTGCCAGGGGCTGCAGCACGGAGATGCAGCAGTCTGTGGCAGCTCGTGGCAAGAAGAAACAATGACTGCCTTGTAGCACTGCACTTGGAGCTTGGTCTTGTGGTGGGTGAGAGAAGGAAATTCAGCATGGTCCAGAGATCCCAGCCTCTCCACACCTCCATTTCATTGCACTTCAGTGATGGAAACCTCACGTAGATGTTGCTGTGGTAGAGGTAGAGGCAGTGAGATAACTCAAACCATGGCAAAAACAACTCAACTCCCACCGATCCCAGCCTCTCCACACCTTAATTTCATTGCACTCCAAAAATGGAATCCTCATTTAGAGGTTGCTGTGGTAGAGGTAGAGAGATCAACTTAAACCACGGCAAAAACAACTCAATCCCCCACAGAAGATGGGGAGCTAGAAAAGGGTAATAAAATGCTTACGGAATTTGGTCAAATCAGTTAGAATGACTGCAGCAGTCAAGGAAAGAAGAGAGCCAGAGAAAAGCTGATTTCCTGCTTCATTTCAATTGTTTCCTCTTAACCCAAGCAGAGAGTCACAAAAATGACAGCTCTGGTCCCTAGCAGCACTTCTGCAAGGAACTGCTACAGGGACTAACTACAGCAGCAGCCAAGCAGCAGGAGCAGAAGTAGCCTGGGGGACTTCTTCATGAGGTCTGAAGTCTCTGCTCCAAGAGCACTTAGTTGCCTTCGGGAGCTCTCCAGAGCCCTGGGGTGTGTGTGTGCTGCAGTGGCTTTGTGCTCTCGGTAGGCTTCCTCCTCTCGGCCGTGAGGAGTCACTGCTGCAGCACATGTTGGCTTCAAGCTGGGGAGGCCTTCAGCTTCTCTCTCTTGGCTTTTTCATCCCTTTCCATTAGCTGTGAGTTTTAAAGCCTCCACTCTGGCAAGGTTGCTGTGGGCCCTTTGGGGGTTTTGGTAGCTTGAAAGAATAGGTTGTGGAAAAGCCAAGCAGCAGCACTTTAGATCCCTGTGGAGAAAAGAAAGAAAGGGTCCCTGGAGTTTAAATGCTTGCTAGTTGCAAAGTCTGAAGGCTGCCTTGCCTGGGGAATTCACTGCTAGGCAGTGTAATTCTTCTGGACGTGAAAGACTGAAGCCATTAATTGCTTTGGAAATTGGGGTTTGGAGGGGGGGAAAGAGAACTGCTGCTGGAACCCAAACTGTTTCCTTTGAATGGTCTTTCTTTACAACATGTGCTAGACTAGGAGAAATGGTTCCATGGAAAGTCAGGTTATCTTGATAGCACAGGAGAAGAGAGCTTGCCAATTGTGTCAGCAGTGTTGCCTCCATCTGCAAGAATCCTGTGCTGCTGGGATGGTTGTGTTTCGTTAGTGCAGCACATCTGCTGCCCTCAGCAGCAGAGCACCTGCTGCAGCTTGTGGCTGGCAGAAGAGGGAGAGAGTTCCTTTGTCTCTTAGGTGTTTTCTTTCTCCTTGCCTTGGTAGATCACAACTGAAGATAAGGTTGAAGAGCTGGCAGAGGGTTGTTCATCCTGTGACCCTGGAAAGAGTAGAGACTGAGGAGGCTGCCAGCACAGGAACAAGGTGGCCCAGGGTAAGTGATGCTGGTGGCATTTGGGAAGGTTGCTCCGGGACTTTGGAGGGAGCTGAATTCCACAGCAGGCATTGCAATATTTTTAGCTCTGACTGCTCTCACTATGTAAAGACTCAAAGCAGAAGACTGAAGTTGTCTGTCAGGCTGATGTGAAATAACTCAGCCCTTGTGCTGACTCTTGACATGTAAAAAGCTGTTCCCAGTTGTGGCTGTGGCTCAGCTGTTCCTTAGTGACAGTGACAGCTCTGGTCCCTAGCAGACTTCTGCAAGGAACTGCCACAGGGACTATGCTAGCAGGCAAGCAGCAAGAGCAGAAGTAGTGTGAGGGGTTCCTCTTGAGCTGGGCCATGCTGCTGCCCAGAGCTGGGAGTCTTGAATAGGTCTTGATCTAAGTTTGTTCAAGTGAGTTGTTTTCACACAGCAACAGAAGACATCTCCCTGGAGGCTCCCTAGAGGACACAGGATTGAGCCTGCAGCAGAAGTGAAGAAGGATGGAGAGAGTGCAGCCAGCATGGAAAGGGGAATTTAGCATTGTCCAGCCTCCCTTTTTGCAGTGAGGAATGTTTCAGAGATACAGGCAGTGAGATCAAGCCAAACCATGGCAGAAACAACTCAACCCCCCACAGATCCCAGCCTCTCCACACCTCCATTTCATTGCACCCCAAAGATGGAAACCTCATTCAGAGGTTGCTGTGGTAGGGAGTAAGGCCCTGCAATGTTAACTGTTTCAGGGCAATGTGTGACTCAAAGAACAGAATGTGGGGAGCAGTTCATATATTTCTAAGGTTCATTGTTCCACATTGCTTTACAAGTCTCCTCTCTGCAAATCTAAACATCTCTGCAGCAGTCAAGGGAAGAAGAGAGCCCAAAAAAAGCTGCTTCATTTCAATTGTTTCCTTCTTAACCCAAGAAGAGTCTCACAAAAATGACAGCTCTGGTCCCTAGCAGCACTTCTGCAAGGAACTGCCACAGGGACTACAGCAGCAGCCAAGCAGCAGGAGCAGTAGTGTGAGGGGTTTCTCTTGAGCTGGGCCATGCTGCTGCCCAGAGCTGGGAGTCTTGAATAGGTCTTGATCTAAGTTTGTTCAAGTGAGTTTCTTTCACACAGCAACAGAAGACATCTCCCTGGATGCTCCCTAGAGGACACAGGATTGAGCCTGCAGCAGAAGTGCATCAAGGTGGAGGGAGTGCAGCCGGGCTGGAGAAGGCAACTTCTGAAGCATTCCAACTGCTCTGTCCACTTTTCCAGAAGGAGTCAAGGGGCTCTGAAACATCTAGGCCTTGATTTGTGTGCTGTGCTCCATTCTAGTCAGCCTTTCCAAGCCTTGCTGTGCCCCAGCACCTCCTGGATCACTTCAGGATTGGCAAAGCGGCTCCATGCACAGCCTGGCAGCCAATCAGCTCAGTTCAGCTGTGGCAGCACAGCTCAGCCTTGGCTTGCCAGCTGCAGATAATGTTCCTTGCTCTCACTTGCCAGAAACATGATTGCAGACTGGGCTATGAGTCTGCTCAGAAGTCTGCCTCTGTTCTGGCATACATTTGGGACTTCAACTTTCAGGCTGATGTCTTCCATCAGTGAGGGAGAGAAGATCTCAGGCATAGTGTTTGAAACTCCTTTTCAACCTATGGCTTACTTGTTTGCCTTAAGCTCTTCAGAGCAGGAAACCTTTTGAGCTGTGTGTGTGCTCTTGGTTCAAGAGTGGCTCTGCTGTGCTCCTGCATTTTTAGCAGTTCAATGTTTTGCTGACAAAGTCAGGCTTAGATTTTCAGGGTTAGTTTTTGTGTGGCTTTGGGGTTTGATATTACACTTGAGGCAGTCCTTGAGACAAGCTCTGTGATGGAGCAGGATTCCTTGTGTTTGTCTCTGAATTTGTGTGTGCATGGTGAAATGTTCCTATGTGGTGCAGATGAGAGGTGCTGGGCAAGAAAACCTCGAGTCAGCGTTTGACCAACTGGTTCTTGCAACAGGCACTCAGCTGAACCTGCCCAGACTTGAGTTTGTCCTGGGACTGCTGTGGCATCTCTGTAGTAGAGGAGTGAGGTTTTTGCCTTTGGCTTGTTTTCTAATTAGGATTCCTGTTTGCTTGTTTGTTTTCTTATAGGAACGTGAAGTCCTCGCTGAAATTATGTTTCTGGCATCCAGCTATTGCCTGGCACTGAACCAAAACTGCATCTGTTGGTTCAGGCAGCCTGAGCAGCTCCCCGAGGAGGAGAATTGGCTTCTTAGGCCAGCTGCAGCAGCAGGCTTTTCTTCTTGCCCTCCCAGCCACAGGTAGGTGAGGCCAGCACTGGGCAGTCCTCCTACAGGAACTTGAGTGTACTGCTCTCAGCGGGAGTGGAAATCCATCTGCTTCCGGCCACCCAGCTGGAGAAAACCTGCAGAGCACTTAGAGACTGGCAATGAGGCTTTTGACTTTGCAGTAAGACAGTCTGGTGTGTGTGGGCTGTCTGTGCATGCAGACAGGCTCCAAAGGCAGCCCGAAGGAAGATGAGGACCGCCCAGGGCTGCACTGGTGGGTGTGGGCAGCAGGGAGCTAAGGCAATGCCGAGCTCACTGAGTGCTCACCAGATCAACCTCTGCAGGGTGCTTGGCCGGGGGCTTGCATCCTGGCTGAGCTCTGTGCTACTAGATCATGCCAAGAGCCTTTGCTGGCAGCACTGCAGTATCTCCACTCACTTTTGCCTACCACTCTGCTGCACTGATGGAAGCAGACACATATTGCATTGTACTGAGTCTTAGTAAAGCAACTCAGGCAGCTCATCTAAGAGCCACAGGAAGCATTTTCTTGATTTGTAAAATAACATCATGGATGTCATCCAAACCCCACTGCTTTCTCAAAGCATTTAGAAGGGGTGAAATATCCCCTTCAGCTTGGTAAACTGGAGGCAGAGCTGCAGGGATAGGATGGGAGGAAATGGCCTCAGGTGGCAGCAGGGGAGGTTTAGGTTGAATATTTGAAGAAACAGCTTCACTGAAAGGGTTCTCAAAGACTGCAACAGGCTGTCCAGGGAGGTGGCTGAATCCCCTTCCCTGGAGGTGTTTAAAGGATGTAGAGATGTGGTGCTGAGGGATGGGTTCCTACCAGCCCTAGCAGAGTTAGAGAAGGGTTGCACTGGATGCTAAGTGCCTTTGCCAAGTGAAACAAAGATGATTCTATGTTCCTCTTTGTGGGGATGCCCTTCTGTGAAGTGGGAATCACTGAAAGATTCTTCAATTTCATGAATATTGCTATGTCGAGGGATAGAAGCAAAAGCATTGCCTGTAAAAAATCCTAACCCAGTGGCTTCTGTTTTGCAGTATGAGCCTTTCAAAAATTGTAGAAGTTGCTGACATCACAACCACACAACGCAGACCCAGGAATAGCATGGAGAGGAGGCTCAGCCTGTGACTGACTGTGGAAAGGGCACCTGGTGTGTTAAAAGTGACACTGATTAAATCATACAAACTGTTGTAAAACCTGGCTGGGAGTTTGGTTTAAGGGATAGCAGGTGGACAGGCAGAGAAAAGGACTGGAGCTGAGTGAGCATCACAGTGGATGTTAGCCCTTGGATCGTAGCTCACAGAACACCACAGTGGATGTTAGCCCTTGGATCGTAGCTCAGAGAACACCACAGTGGATGTTAGCCCTTGGATCGTAGCTCAGAGAACACCACAGTGGATGTTAGCCCTTGGATCGTAGCTCACAGAACACCACAGTGGATGTTAGCCCTTGGATTGTAGCTCAGAGAACACCACAGTGGATGTTAGCCCTTGGATTGTAGCTCAGAGAACACCACAGTGGATGTTAGCCCTTGGATCGTAGCTCAGAGAACACCACAGTGGATGTTAGCCCTTGGTTCATAGCTCTGCATTCCAAACAAAAGCTGAAGTCACTGATCCTGGAATCTCCTGCAAGTGTAAGGTCACCTTTTCTGTAGCTGGGCATAGCCTTTGCTGCCTCTGTGTTGCTGCTGGCAGAGATTAGGGTGGCTCCAATTATCCTTCCCTTTGAGTCTCTTAACACATGTCTGAGAGAGGCATCAGCAGCACTGCTTAGGGGACTTTTACTTTGGCTGTGAGTAGCTCACCTTGGGTATAACAGCAACGGTTGTGCTTTTCAGAAGATGAATTCATTCAGTTCAATGCCTGTGGCACAACGGCAGGCAACATAAGGATTGTCATGATGGCTAAAATTAACGTGCTCCACAACTCATTTGAGATTCCTTCCACCTAATTATGCCACCTAATTATCCAGCACCATTGCTGAGCTGCCTTTTACAGCTGAAGAGAGGATCCTGGATCACGCAGCTGCTCCTCAAAGTAGAGCAGCTGATCTACTTCAAAGCAGTCACTTGTTCTAGCAACCAGCTTCTCCAGATGCCTTCTGAGCTGCTCCTCACTGGCATTCTGCTGCCTTGCTTGCTTGAGAGAGCTGTACACAGCCTCAAAGGCTTCAGCTCCCAGCTTCCCAATGGCATGTCTGGAAACAAATGGGACATAGAGCTGAAGCAAAGTGATGTCCAACACAGGCAGGAACTTATGCTCTTCACAGTAGACTCAAGAGGGTTCTGGGCAACCTGATCTAGTTGAGGCTGGCCCTGCTTACAGCAGAGGGGATTGGACTGGAAGACGTTTGGAGGTCCCTTCTGGCCAAGAGCACTTTGTGATTCTGTTAAGTGCTGCCCAATAGCAGCTCAGCCAGAGCTGGTGCATTAAGTTCTGCCCAATATCAGCAGCAACCAGAGCTGGTGCATTAAGTTCTGCCCAACAGCAGCAGTAACCAGAGCTGGTGCATTAAGTGCTGCCCAATAGCAGCTCAGCCAGAGCTGGTGCATTAAGTGCTGCCCAATAGCAGCTCAGCCAGAGCTGGTGCATTAAGTGCTGCCCAATAGCAGCTCAACCAGAGCTGGTGCATTAAGTGCTCCCCAATAGCAGCTCAGCCAGAGCTGGTGCATTAAGTGCTCCCCAATAGCAGCTCAGCCAGAGCTGGTGCATTAAGTGCTGCCCAATAGCAGCTCAGCCAGAGCTGGTGCATTAAGTGCTGCCCAATAGCAGCAGCAACCAGAGCTGGTGCATTAAGTGCTCCCCAATAGCAGCTCAGCCAGAGCTGGTGCATTAAGTGCTGCCCAATAGCAGCAGCAACCAGAGCTGGTGCATTAAGTGCTGCCCAATAGCAGTTCAACCAGAGCTGGTGCATTAAGTGCTGCCCAATAGCAGCTCAACCAGAGCTGGTGCATTAAGTGCTGCCCAATATCAGCAGTAACCAGGGCTGGTGCATTAAGTGCTGCCCAATAGCAGCTCAACCAGAGCTGGTGCATTAAGTGATGCCCAATTTTTCTTCAACACTTAGAAACCAATCCATGAGAAGCTGCTTTGCAATCAGTGCTGCATCAGTGTCTTAGGCTACCTGCTACAGTATCCCAAACAGGTCTGGCTCAGCCACCTTAGGCTACCTGCTACAGCATCCCAAACAGGTCTGGCTTAGCAACCTTAGGTAGAGCTTCCCTAAGAACATCCCGAGACACCCACTGGGGATTTCTGGCATGCACTGAGCTCCTACGGAAAGGGAAGCTGAGGGTGACCAGCAGGCAAACAAAGTCTTGGAAGGATGACAGTGACTGTGTGGGCAGTGAGGAAAGAAGCAGAAGTGACCGAAGTCGACCTCTGTCCTCCGTGCAGTCTGTGAAGGACATCTCCCCACCCCCCTCCTTCTGCCGAAGTGCTTTCTTTGCCTCTGTCTGAAGAGTGGTAACACACAAGTAAGCTACTTACTCCCTCATATGTCTCAGCTTGGTCTCAGCCATGCTGCTGTTGAAAGCTCCGAGCCCCGCGGCTGCCCCTGGAGACCCTCTGGTGACAGTCCCCGAGCCTGCGAACCAATGCACAGACACAGCCTTGTTCACCTTCATCCCCTGAGCTCTGCCAGGGAGCCAGGGGCAGGCCGCAGGAGGAAGACTGCTCCTTTTTGTCTGCAATCTTAATGACAGAGTCACAGAATGCTGCAGGTTGGAGGTCAGCCAGTCCTACCCCCCTGCCACAGCAGGATTGCCCAGGGCAGTCCAGCTCTCCTCCAGCAGCACCTTCAAGCCCTTCTCTGCAGAGCTGCTCCCTGGGAACGTCTGCAGAGGAGACTCCACAACCTCTGTGGGCAGCCTGCTCCAGGGTTCCAGCACCCTCACAGTAAAAGCTTTCTCCTCAGGTTGAGGTGGAACCTCCTCTCTTCAAGGTCGTACTCCTTGTGTTGCACATCACTGATGTGAGCTTGGCCCCCTCCACTTGACAGCCAGCCCTCAAGTATTGATCAGATCTTCTTCTCTCCTCCAGACTGAAGAGCCCCAGGACTCTCAGACTCTCTTGGCAGGGGACATGCTCAAGGTCTCTAATTGCCCTCCTGGCTCTCTGTTGGACACTCTCCAGCAGATCTCTGGCTCTCTTGAACTGGAGAGCCCTAAACTGAACAGAGTATTGCAGGTGTGGAAGAATTTCAATTCAAGATGAGTCAGATTATTAAATGCATGTGAAGGGACAAAGAGATTCATTCATAGCTTCAGGGCCCCAGAACTGCAGAAGCAGTTCTCCTGGGGGTGGGCTCAGGGAAGTGCATTGCAGCAGAGAGAACAGCCCCGTGAGGAAGTGCTGGGCCAGAGACACCTAACAAGATGGAATCTGCCCAGCCAATATCTGTGCTCCTTTGCTGGTCTTGCCCTTGTTTGTAAGAGCAGGCACCTCCCTCCTACCAGGCAGGGCTCCCGTTTAGCTCCATCCAGACTGTAAACTGGAGGTCCTGGCCTGGTGCCTTCATTCTGCCTTTGGATGCAGGTCCCCATGGGATGGATGCATGTATGCCCCAGGTGCAGGCACCCACAGCTACCTGGGAGATCCACAGCCATGCATACACACAGGTATTGCTGCCTGCTCAGAGGCTGGGAGGCTGCTGCAGCCCCAAAGGACCTCATGCTCACAGAACCCTCTGGTTCTCAGCCACAGGAGCACAAAGCCCTGACTCACAGAGAACCATCAGGTTTGGCAGCACTTGTGTGTGCCACTTCCATGCTGCCATTCCAGCACACAAAGCCCCTGCTGAGCCACAGCAACTGAGCACAGTCCTGCAGGGGAGGTTATGAGGATGCTGCAGGGACTGGGGCCTCTGTCTGGTGAGGAAAGGCTGAGAGCCCTGGGGCTGCTTAGTCTAGAGAAGGCTGAGAGGGTGTAAAATGACCCAGGCTAGAACTCAGCCGGCTGGAAGTTAAGGACTGAAGCTCTATTTACAGCTCAGCACAATGTACAAGCAGAGATAGACACAACAGACAGGAATAGTTACAGAGATAGATAAGTTAAAGGTGATACAGAAACCCAATTCCCCTCCCAGACATCAGAGGCCCCAGGAGGGGCTCCCAACCACCCTTCCACCTTCGCCCCACCCCTACACCTTACCCCAAGGTTTGCCTTACACGTGAGCAGAAGTTTTTGAGGCTTGGCCAGGGGGGATTAGAAGAAAAGTGGTTAGTGAAGTTATTCAGCAGAGAGGAGAAGCCAGAAGCTAGACTGCCCGAGATGCTGTGCCCAGAGAGACTGACTTATCTTTGTTCTGAGTTCTTATTCCTAAACATCTCAGCAAGCCTATGAGTGAAGTAGACATCACCATTGTTTTCCTTCACAGCCTATAATATAATTTTCTCTATTAAATTCTCAAATTAGCTCAAACCAGCACAGAGGGGATCTGATCAGTGTCTAGGGGCATCTGAGGGCTGGGGCTCAAGATGAAGGTGCCA
>VWYK01067313.1:19240-29751 GCA_013399775.1 Semnornis frantzii | reverse complement strand
AACTCCCAAACCATCACACAAAAGATATTTTAAAACTAATATATACATGCTTTTAAATATAATCACAGTGAGACTTAAATTGCATCCTCTTGCATTTAGATGGAATTAAAACATTTTATGTTTTAATTTCATCTAAACTTGGTAAAATCCTGAAGCTTTTATCAACAGATTGTCAATAGAAAGTCTTAAAACATTTTTGTTGTAAAACATTACTGGAGTAGTTCAGAAGCTATCAAAACAAACGTGAAACAGTTTTTGTGTAAACTAAATTCCTTTACTCTGAGCAAAGATCTGACTTATGCTACGAGGATGGACAATAGAAGCAAGAGCAGCATCTGTTTAAAATAAATGTTAACACCGAAGGTTCAAATCAATGACATGAACAGTCATACAACTTCTTGCTAATTCAAATAGTGTCTTTTCCTTTTGGGAAAGCAATATTATATGTCAGTGGGCAGTCTTATATTTTTTACAGGCCATCTTTGAAGGATTTTGTCACATTTATTGTTCAGAATTGCACTGTGTTTCAAGTATCTTTGCTTTTTGAAGTAGTGTACTCTATCATTGGTCAGCACTTCTGGACAGTAAGAATGCTGTATGAATAAATCCAGTGCAATGACATCTAATGGGTGTTTCAGAGACCAGCTTAATTGTCTGAGAGGAGCTAGTACTATTTTATTATTGTTAAGTTACCTAATCAGTTAGAATCTGGGGAATGTCCAGACTGTATCTTGTTCAATTGTAGCTAACAGTGCGAGAAAGCAGCAAAATGACAAAGACAATCATTAGCAAGAAAAACCCCAAACAATCAACCAAACAAAAAAAACAAAACAAAACCCCCAAAAGCCATGAGGATACAACATGATTTAACATTTCTGGGTGGAACATTATTTGACATTTCTGGGTAGAAAATTATTTAAACACTTCTGGATACCCTTTAATAGACTGTTTCAGGTTTTTAACTGCTAACGGTGAAAAGGTAGTAAGATGTGGTCTGAAAGGAATGGTTTTCCCTGTGGTATGAAATAGCTGTTTGAAGCTTCTTGTTCCTTCACAGGCTGGAACAGCTCCACATCCTTCAGTGCTGATCCCACACAAGCTGAAAGCAGCATGACTTTTTACATAGAGTGTGACACAAACACCATTAAGTCCTTAGACTATGACGGGCAGGCATGCCTTGAATTTAATCAGTTCTGGAAAACTTAACAGCCACCTCATGGCTGGTGAAGGAACAGCATCATCCATTGGTTCAGTGAAAGATGCTAGTGCTTATGAAAATGCTTGAGGTGAGTTTAAATCAGGCTTATCAGGCTTCCATTAACTATATATATTATTTCCTGAAAATAAAATAAGACCAGTGAACTAGCAAACATGAAATATTGAGGGACTTCCTCTGAAAGGAGAGCTCAAGGACAGGCGGTTGAAGAGCTCAGCAATCTGTTCCATCTGAAACACCCTCTCACTGAACAGAGTAATGGAACTAGCAAAACTTTCTCCCTGGCTAAGGATCACACTGTGCTGTGAAGAAAAGCCTTGGGCAATAAATTACATAAACGTGGTTCTGGCCAGTACAACAGGAAAATATCCTCAGGTTAGACTTGACCAAGTCAGAGACAGAATCATTAGCAAGTCATCCAACTTGGCCTTCAGTCTGGCCAAGAACGGTGTCTTCCACACTCTCGTGTGAGAAAAGAAATGGAATTTGGTAAAATAAAAGAATGCAGAACAATGTTGCTGACTGGAGAAGTACCCTCACAAATGTTCTTCCACAGTTGTATGCCCATTGCCTGTCACACAACACAGAGCTGCTGCTTTTTGCAAGAAGGTATTCCTTATCAATTCCACAGGATTACTTTAGAGATGGCGTGCCACTTTTCTTCACAGAGAACAGCAAACTCTGAGAAGTAAAATTCCAGGTGACCTGGGCATGGGTAGGCAAATACTCCCTTAGTACTATCTCTCTATCTGGAAATGTAATCTTCCACCATTAAGAATCTTACTGACATTGCTACTCCGTACATAATGGTCCTTTCTGTGTTTGCCTATTTTGCCTGAGTTTTCCTGGGTCATATTCATGCATTTATGAAGTGGTGATTTGCTTTGGCGAGAAACAACAAATGGAAAATGAAACAAGAGTTCTGTGTATTTCCTTCAGCCTTGATGTAAGCAGTGGCAGACTACTTTCTAAGTATGCTGTGATAGTGAGTAATTTAAATGCCAAGTAGCAAAAATTGTCAAGAACATTTCATCTGGTTTGGCTGACTTCGAATTATAATGTTTCACTTAATTTGTTTCATTACATAACCATTTTAAGAACATCTCTTAGTTTGAACCTTTCTTGCATATCATGACTTACTCTCTAAATTTTCTTGATAGAAAATTTAGTCACGGTGAGATATTTGTGCTGGCTAGAAAAATAAGAAGATCAAGGAAAAAAAAAAATCCAGTGTTTAAAAGCTGTTTTCACTGTGTAATTCCTGAGAAGGAACAATTTCCTTTTCTTATTAAACTGTACTAATTTTAACAGATATTTTTCTTCATGGAAAGTGAGCTTTGCCACTCCAAATGTCTGATTTTCAGAACACAGACCTTAGGTTAATGAAAAATCTCATGAACGGTGTATTTCTTTAAAGTCAATAAATGCTCCATTAAAAGTTTTGGGTTTGATGGAAAAGTAATTGTTTGGAGTTTTCCTGTGCAGTTTAGGAGGGCATACACTTCTCTGAATTTTCACCTTCACAATGGAGGAAAGTGTCTTCTACTAATATATCAGGGATGCAGCCCTCTGTTGTTAATTTACTTTATGTTCAGGCAACATCTTAGCTTCACGTTATCGTAAAATTGTCCTTAGTGGATATGAGGCCTAAACATCCCTTCCTGAAAGAGATAAAAATGTAATTAAGGTCTGATATGATCCACTGTTGGAGATGGAACATTAAATTAAACAGCTATAAAATTCAGTTCTGGTGTTGCCAAGTCTAGTGTAAGTCTCATGATTTAATATCCTTGTAACTATATTTTTAAAAAATTGTTTTATGCAAAAAGTGAAACATTATTTTCTTCATATTTATCTTCACTTTTCATATCTCTATTGGTCTCTGAATTCATATTTTTAATGTTTGGGTTTTTTGAATGACAACTGAGTTTCTCTCAACATAGCACAACTCCAGAAGCTGCAACTTTAGGAGTATTACAAATCCATTAGCTCAGACTGTATGAACTGCTAATAACTGCTGAAACAACTGCCGTTTACTAGTCCAGATCTAGCAAACCCCAGTAGCAATAAAAGTTATCACAATTCTAGTAATACAGGGATTTTTTTTATTATGGTGTTTCTCTTAGAATTCTTCTGTGAACTTCTGGAAAGTTTATTTATAATTCTAGCCAAGACGATGGTCACTTGAGTGATAGCAATCCTTGATGTCTTCCCATGTGGCCAAGTTAAAAACATGAATTCAAGGAAATGATACAAAGTTTCTGATAAAATAAATTTCTTCTAGAAATATCTTGAATTAATGAAAAAAATTGACAGCCCCATGAAGGTTCAGATGCTATACTTTTAATGACACTAGATCTCATATTTTGGCAGTACTTATATTTTGGGACTGCCTATCTGTAGCTTTGCAACTGAGAGGATGAGGGGAGAAACCCCTTGTTTCCAGGTGCTCGCTGAACCTTTATTTTTGTTTCCTTCTGATGCTTCTTTTTCATTAGCATTCCTTGTATTCCCCTGGCTCCTCCTGCAGTAAAAAGATTTGGTGGCACACAGTGGCACAGAATATACACCTGGTAAATGCAGCCAGTTGTGAAATGTTTGCAGTTTCCAATACTATTCTCATTTTCCAACACCACTTTGTCAATTAATGCTTTTCTGGTACAAAATCAAGTCTCGATGTGTGGAGGTAGGTCACATCCATTTGATCCTGCAGAAGCAAATTTGCTAATAACTTTTTGCTTGTATCAACACTTCTGGAGCAGGGAATTTATTCTAAAATGATGGGGAATAAACAGTAATGAATGCTCCTTTTATGCCACTGATTAATGAAAAATGAAAGTTTGAGTCGGGTTCCTGAGTACTTGTTTTCACTCTCTGAGAGATACACTGTAAAAATAAATAATAAAATAAAAAACACTGTGCATTTGCTTTGCTGTCTTTGGTACTCTTCACCTCTTATTAAACATTGAAAAGTTTTCTGTCTAGCTGTGTATGGAAATGCACATACCTTATATGCTGGGTAAGACAAAATGACAAAGCAGCAGTGAAAAGACTATCCAAGACAGTTGTCATCAAGCTCTATCCCTGAAGAACACTGCTGTGAATTTCAAAGCTGTCATATTGCTTGTCACTGTCTGAAAGCACGCCTGTCATCTTGGAAAAGCTAAATCAGAGTGAGGAGATCAAGGAGGAGAGGATATGAATAGAAGAGGAATCCAATTCTTTGCAGTATTTGGTTTCCTGTGCTTTTCTTTTGTCATAAATATATTTGTGCAGTTACCTTACAAAAAGGACAGATCATACTAGTAAGTGATCTCTCAGACTAAATATCCCTTCTCTTCCTGGAAGCTATCCTTTCAATCTCCTCTGGACAGCACTTCTCAAAGCCCTGCCCACAACATATACAAGGACATTTCTCTATTTTGACTAATTCATCATCTTTGTTTTTACACAATTTGTGATGTTTAGAATTTTTAATGGCTAGTTCCATATTTTTCACAAACTATATTATCTCACAAACCTATAAATAGTAATACTAAGTGAGACCATTTGAGCTCTGTGGAATCACAGCAGGCTGTATCTCAGTCTAGGTTGGGCCACCTTTCAGGGCATCCTTTCAGGAAGAGTTCTAGGAGTAGATTTTATGAGGATTTCAAAGAACAGATTTGAGGAGGATTTCCAGGATTGTCCACTGATAGAAGCCAGCAAGAAGAAGAGGTCAAAGATCATCCGCTGACAAATGCTGACAGAGGAGGATAGTAACTCGCTCTACAATTACCTTTTGTGAGATTCCAAAGATAATTTCATACCAATAAGTTGATACAATTGGCAAACTTAAAAAAAACTTAATCACAGGTTAACCTCTTTATTTTCTGTGTGTGCATTTGTGTGTGTGCAATCCAATTTAGGGAACTTTGTAGCACTGATTATATCAAATTTTATTAAATCACCCTGATAATTGGCTGATTAATAGATTTTGTTAAGAATCTTATAGCCTAATGTGGTGGCAGAAGAATAACAAAGAGATGATTTGGTACAATCAACATGGCTTCACCAAGGGCAAATCATGCCTGGCAAACCTGGTCACCTTCTATGAGAAGGTCACAACATCAATAGACAGGAGGAGATCAGCCGATGCCATTTACCTGGAGCTAAGCAAAGCCTTTGACACTGTCCCACATGGCATCCTGGTCTCCCAGCTGGTAAAATATAGGTTTGATGGATGGGCCGCTCAGTGGATAGAGAACTGGCTTGACAGCTGCACTCAAAGAGTGGCTATTGATGAGTCCATGTCCCAGTGAATGACAAGGACAAGTGGAGTCCTTCAAGGATCAGTACTGTGACCAGTCATGTTTAACATCTTCATTGGTAACATGGACAGTGGCACTGAATGCACCCTCAGCAAGTTTGTTGATGGCACCAAGCTGCATGGTGTGGCTGACATGCTGGAGGGAAGACATCCATCCAGGGGAACCTTGACAGCTTGGAGAAGTGGGCCTAAGTCAGTCGCATGAGGTTCAACAAGACTAAGTGCAAGATCCTGCACCTGGGTTAGGGCAATCTCAAGCACCAGTACAGGCTGGGCAGTGACTGGCTTGAGAGCAGGCCTGAAGAAAAGGACTTGGGGATGCTGGTGGATGAGAAGCTCAACATGAGCCAACAGGGTGCACTTGCAGCCCAGAAAGCCAACTGTATCCTGGGCTGCATCAAGAGAAGTGGGGCCAGCAGATCAACAAAAGTGATTCCTCCCCCTCTACACTGCTCTCCTAAGACCTCCCCTGGAGTACTGTGTGCAGTTCTGGAATCCCTATGAGAAAGATCTGGACCTGCTGGAACATATCCAGAGAAGGGCAACAAGAATGATTAGAGGGCTGGAGCACCTCTCCTGTGAGGACAGGCTGAGAGATTTGGGGTTGTTCAGTTTGGATGAGAGAGGGCTCAGAGGAAACCTTATTGTGACCTTCCAATATCCGAAGGGGGCCTATAAGAAAGTTGGTGAGGGGCTTTTTAGGGTGTCAGGTAGAGATAGGACTAGGGGGTACAGATGCAATCTAGAGGAGGGTAGATTTATATTAGATCTTAGGAAGAAGTTTTTCATCGTAAGGCTGGTGAGACACTGGTATGGGTTGCCCAGAGAGCTGCTGGAAGCCACATCCCTGGAAAGTTTTAAGGCCAGGCTGGATGTGGCTCTGAGCAACCTGATCTAGTGAAAGGTGTCCCTGCCAGGGTCTCTGCTACCTTTTTGAATCTCTGGTCTCTGTGTAATCAACTTTTAATTGATTCTATCTCATTTCCCCTCTGATTTTTCCATGTAGTAAGTAATAGAGTGAAACCTGGCATTGAACTTTGTTCAATGAAGAAGTTGTACTTCTACAAATTCATATTAAAATCACTTTTACTAACATCTCTGATGGTAATTTAGTAAGTGATTTAAAACACTTACTCATGATAGTAGGAAGGTCTGTAATGGCTGAAGCCTACATTTCTATTAAGTGCTGCCCCAGAAATACTGTGTTCACATGAGCAGTGTTCATGCTGGTGGCTACTCAGAACTGGGATTGTTTCCTCTTAATTTAGAGAATAAAATTTGGAGCTTTACTAAATAAATGAAATTTTATTATATAATCATTCTAAATCTTTGTTCTCAAAGGATTTTTTTTCTTTTTCTTTTTTTTCTTTTCTTTTTTAAGATCAAGCCAATAAACACATTAAATTTTAATTCCTTCCAATGAGCTCTTGGTTGATTTGTGATTAGCATATGTCACATTTCACTAGTGTCAGTCAGAAGTATTTGCTCTGATTAGAAGGAGATAACAAGATAGGACTTTTTTCGTAATATGATGTCTCTTATGTTTCTTGCAATGAGGCACATTTGACAGTGAGTATGGCAACAAAAAAAAGCAACTGGTGTTTAAATAATATAAAACTAAAATAAACAGTGTGTAATAAAACAATTTTATGTAATTGTCCTGGGTTTACCGGGACAGAATCCTAGTCTAGCCATGGGCTACAGACCATCAATAGTTCTAAGTCAGCCAGGACAGCTGACTCCAGTTGGCTACAGATGTATCCCAGACCATGAGCATCACACTCAAGATAAAAAATGAAGTATGGCAAGCCCTCCTGATTGGGGTTTTTTGGGTCCAGCTACTCTTCCCTTTCCTTCCTTGGAGGTGTTCAAGGCCAGGCTGAATGAAGCCTTGAGTGACCTGTGCTAGTGGGAGGTGTCCCTGCCTATGGCAGGGGGTTGGATCTGGATGATCTTTGAGGTCCTTTCCAACCTTACCATTCTATGATTCTATGATATTTTGACTGCTACACAAATGCTGTCTAACTTTCTATATGTGGATCTACCAAAATTTTGTACTGACTCTGCTGTCAGTTTGGCTATTTCATGAAATTTGTCATAATTTCAGGTCTGTAGGTCTTCTCTCATTTTCCTGATTTGCCTTCTCTGCTAGGGAGAGGGCATCAAGTGATAGAGCAGCTGCTACAGTTCATCTCTAGATACAGGTTGAATGGAGACAATAACTAAAATAAAATAATACTTTAAATTAAGTAATATAAAGGAAATATTTTAGCTAATGTATCATCCTCTAATAAAATATGACATACCAGTAGCATTAGTGCCTAATATGAAATGACATGATGTCTACTATAGAAAAAAAAACAAGTTTTGAAATGTCAAAATTTCCTGCACACCAGAAAATCTGCCTGGCTCTAAAGGCAGAAGAATGGTGAGAGTATGATGAAAAACTGAAAAATAGAATTTCCTGCACACCAGAAAATCTGCCTGGCTCTAAAGGCAGAAGAATGGTGAGAGTATGATGAAAAACTGAAAAATAGAATTTCCTGCACACCAGAAAATCTGCCTGGCTCTAAAGGCAGAAGAATGGTGAGAGTATGATGAAAAACTGAAAAATAGAATTTCCTGCACACCAGAAAATCTGCCTGGCTCTAAAGGCAGAAGAATGGTGAGGGTATCATGAAAAACTGAAAAATAGGAGGGGTAAGTTTGGAAGAAAAGATAAGATGGGGTGGTTCATACTTTGGGACTGGTGAGATTCATCCCCAGCAGAAAGTTATAACTGTTGGTAAAGTCTGTGTTTATTTCCCTGCTGCACTGTGCAGATGTTGGACAGGCCAACACAAGCCTGCTGCTGTAACATTGAGGAGCATACCCTGGCTCAGGAGCATGTTGTGCCTTCACATGACAAATACCCTGGGCAGCACCAGTGGCTAAACCACATCAGAGTCTATCCTGAGACTTCTGTCCTTCATCATTCTAAATTACTGAGAGCTCAGATCAGGAGCCACGTTTAGTGCAGACGTGAGTAAATGTGGTTGAACAATGGAAAAGAAGATTTTCTGATTTATCTCAGAGAACTCTTTCCCAGCATGGATGAAAACATGAGTGCCCATTTTAAGACTTGGGATTAGCAAGATAAAATTGGATAATCAGTTTCCAAACGTGTATATTAATGATATTCTCTGCATCTGGGCTGTGTTACCTCAAGGGAAAATCTAGCTTAAATGGGAGGTGCTACATCATGAAATACACAGAGGAATGAAAAGAGATACTAGGGGACAGCTATGCTCTTCATGTGTTCATTTGAATATTCCCCTTACTGTCAGTGATCATTGTCTGGAAATAAAATGTTCACTGCAAGTAAAATCTGATCGATTCCCATTTACTGTCAAAATTATCATTTATGTTTGATACATAATTTGTTTCAATTCACTTCTGCTAAATTGAAATTGTCTGCCAATTCTCTGGTACATAACCAAAACACTTATGTCCCATGTAGGAAAACAAAATTAAAACTGACTTTTGTTTCTTTTTTTCATTTCAGTGAGTATTTTTTCCCACCATCTTTGATTTTGGGTTGTCCAAAATTGCCCTGTAATTCAAGAGCAGAAAGCAGGACACTGCTATGATAGATCTTGAATAACCTTACATTTTCTTAAAGAAATGGCTTGCTGCCACTTTGGGAAGTGAAGATGCTAGGAGTAATTTGGAATTCTAACAGTATATAGGCTGAATTTTTAGAGAGCTCCTAGGTCCAAGATGAAGCAATATTGTGTCTCAAAGAATAAAATTACCTGTTATATCTGGCATGTATATATCCACATGTATCTTTGGATTATGAATAAATAAATCCTAAAAATTAACCTTAAAAAAAAAAAAAAAATCCTGCTATTTAAGAAAGTAATTCACTGCTTGACTGACGGATAACCTAAAGGAAAAGACACAAGGCCATGACTTGAGAGGCTGAGACAGTTGGTTGTTCAGCCCAAAGAAGAGAAGATTCTGGGAAGACTTTATTGAAGCTTTCCAGTACCTAAAGTGTGCCTATAAGAAAGCCAGAGAGGGACTTTATAAAGACATGTGGTGACAGGGCAAGACATAATGACTTTAAATTGGAAAAGGGTAGATTTAGATGTAAAGAAGCTTTCTACTGTGAGAGTGGTGATGCACTTGAACAGCTTGCCCAGAAGTTGTGGATGTTTCTGGAAGTGTTCAAGATTAGGTTGGATGGAGCTTTTAACAGCCTTGTGTAGTAGAAATTGTTCCTGCTGTGGGATGAGGGGTTGGACCTAATTGATCTTTAAGGTCCCTTTCAACCTGAACCATTCTAGGATTCTAAATGTTTTGAACAGCTTTCTTTGTTTGTTTTGTTTTGTTTTTAATCTCAAGGCACTGGACTTCTATAAAAGTTTAACTTCATCCAATAGTATTTATTTAATTTTTTTAAAAAGTTTATATTAGGCTTAATTTTATAGTGTGCTGGACCCAGTTGATGAAGGTCTTAATTATGATTGTTATACTTCAAACTGTGAAGANAAAAAAAAAAAAAAAATCCTGCTATTTAAGAAAGTAATTCACTGCTTGACTGACGGATAACCTAAAGGAAAAGACACAAGGCCATGACTTGAGAGGCTGAGACAGTTGGTTGTTCAGCCCAAAGAAGAGAAGATTCTGGGAAGACTTTATTGAAGCTTTCCAGTACCTAAAGTGTGCCTATAAGAAAGCCAGAGAGGGACTTTATAAAGACATGTGGTGACAGGGCAAGACATAATGACTTTAAATTGGAAAAGGGTAGATTTAGATGTAAAGAAGCTTTCTACTGTGAGAGTGGTGATGCACTTGAACAGCTTGCCCAGAAGTTGTGGATGTTTCTGGAAGTGTTCAAGATTAGGTTGGATGGAGCTTTTAACAGCCTTGTGTAGTAGAAATTGTTCCTGCTGTGGGATGAGGGGTTGGACCTAATTGATCTTTAAGGTCCCTTTCAAC
>VWYK01067313.1:1891-16271 GCA_013399775.1 Semnornis frantzii | reverse complement strand
GATTGCCAGAATGGTTTTCACGTAATAAAGAGAAAATAAGGAGAAATAATGAAGCCCCTCCTGACTTGGTCATCTGAAAATTAATAAGTCTATTCTGCATAAATGATTATTTAAAATATCTGAATGTAGTGGAGTTAGCAGACTTCACCTTGTTACACCCTTTCAGTCTGAGAACAAAACATTGATAATTACTATCTGAATGCACATTACAGATAGCATTGCATTTACCTTNCCCGAGAAGAAGGGGAGAAAGGAGGCAGATACCTAGGATATGTGTTCCAGGTATAATCTGGACCTTCCACCACAGTGGTGTAAGGAAAAAATTAAGAAAATGACAGAGAGAAAAATCAGCTGCAAAACCAACAGGTTTTTTTTCCCCCGATTCCTCCTCTTGTTCCTTAAAAGGTACTATAGTTTGGACAGTTGTTACAGAGAACAAGAATCCCACAGGAAGATGGTTTACCCTTTTCATTGCAATGTATTCCTCTTTAGAAACATCACCATTTGTGTTAAGAGCAGGATGTTTGTTCTTCCTTACCAGCTTCCCACAGTGGATTGCTTACAGACATGTTTCTTTGGGTTTAGATGTCCAGCTCTCACAAAGATATGTGTTTAGAGTCTACTTTTCAAGTGTCACAGAAGTTACTCCTTCAAATTGTAGATAATAATGTTGAAGCAAGTTGGAAGGACATAATGAATATATTCAAGATCTCCAGTACTGACAAATGCATGTTGTTAAATACACTAAACTTATTTAGTTTGCAAAAGCCAAGTTTAACTAAAAATGCAGAAGAGCTCTCAAGCATAATGAACACCAATTTTATTATATGATATAAAATTTGGAAAGAAAGTGATTAGACACTTTCCACATAGCACAAACCACTGGACCATAACTATCCCAACAAAATGTTTGTTTTTCAGTAACTCACAGAAATTGCCCAAAGTAGTTTAGACAACATTTATCTTTTATAGCTTTAATGGAGATTAGTGCAAGAAGCAAATTGCCTTCTATCATCATTGTGAGGAGTACAGAGCACTAAGATAGTGTAGACATACTCTTAATCAGCTGCTTGATGCTTTTGACACATTTCAATTTGCACTTAGTGAGTTTGACAGCTGAGATCTAGCAAAGTGTTTCCCAACATGTTTGTATTGCTGGCTTTACATACAATAGATTTGTTTGCTGCTTGTATGGCTGTGGGAGAGATTCTGCCATCAATTTTAAGAGTCCCTTGTTGGCATGTGAGAAGTAGGAAGGAGAACAACTTTGAATGATATACTGACAGAAATAGCAGAGAAGGGTCTGTTTTATTGGTTTCAAGAGACTATGGCATTTATAGCACTTATTCACAAGCAAAAATCAATGTGTTTGTTCTGGGAACTCCATTTTTCTAGGACCCAAGTCTTTTGTACACGAAATAAATACATTAGTGATGTCCAGTGAAGTCCATTTATGTCCCGCATTATTTGTCTCTCAGTCAGAGCAAACATCTGAATAATCTGAATATTTTCAAGGCATTTTGGAGGCTGGCTTATGGTTATAAATGATCTTTTCCTATAATCAGTCTCAGAGGCATGGTTTCGGTCAGCTAGTAGGTGGCCATTCTTAGTTGGATTGAAAACCTTCTGAAGGCATTGAGCCTTTGGATGCATCCAAATACTTCAAAAAACACCTTGATAGTCTGAGCCACAGTTATTTAATCCTTATTTAGAGTCCTATGACTAAGAATCTGTGGTATCCATTCCTGACATTTATTTAACCTGCTTTAAAATATTGCCCTGTTATCTCGGTATTGACATTTCCTAGGTAAGCAGTTAGCAAGCTATCAACTCGTTCCTGCTAAGGTTGCAAATGAAACTTTCTTTTCCTATTTCTTATGAGCTTTGAGAATGAATTATCTCCCACCTCCTTAAAACACCAATGTGAAGACTTGTAATTTCTCCTTTCCTTTTTTTCTCAAGACTATCAAACTCAGTTCTCCTTTCTTGTGTTTGCCAGACATTTACTTGCTTTCAGAACTGTCCAGTGGACTCTTTCTTCATACTGGTCCATATTTTTATTTAACACAATATGAAAATGTTACTCTTGCAGGGAGAAAAGGATGCATTATGAAGACAGTATTCCTTTTCATTTATCCATGTGTGGTATTCATCTTTTGCCAGGTGTGCTTAGGTACCTGTACTCAGACCTTTTTGCAGAATTGCTGCCTAAGTACTTGGTTTTCTTGCCCCCCCNAAAATAAGGAGAAATAATGAAGCCCCTCCTGACTTGGTCATCTGAAAATTAATAAGTCTATTCTGCATAAATGATTATTTAAAATATCTGAATGTAGTGGAGTTAGCAGACTTCACCTTGTTACACCCTTTCAGTCTGAGAACAAAACATTGATAATTACTATCTGAATGCACATTACAGATAGCATTGCATTTACCTTAGTAATTTCTTTCCTTTTTTTTTTTCCCTAGCACGCATGATATGAGATTGTCCAAAGCTTTTCTGCAGTCAAGACAAAACATCTGCTCCCTCTCTTCCACCTATAAGACCACTCACTGTCACTGAACAAAATTACTTTGTCTTGAAGTGATCCGGCTTTGACAAAGTGGCTATTCCTCACTCTTCAGTTTTGATGTCTACAAACAGTTTAACTTTTCCTGAGTTTTTTTAAGACCCTGCTATACTGACAGATGTGTTTTCCTTTGTCTTTGAAAGGCAGGTATGAATATATTCAAACTCCATCTCATGTAATTTTCAACACCTCATTTAGATACCAGAACTAGCTTCAAATGCAATCAACAGACGAGGGGAAAAACGAACAGTTCACAGAACAAACTTCCTTCAGCACTATGCTGTTCTAAGGTTAGCCTCCATATCTCCAGATCTGCTTGGGAAAACACCTCTCTCCTGTGTCTGCATGTCAAATGAGAAACTGTACAATCCAGACACCCAGGCTAATGTGTTCACATTTGCTGCTTGACAGTCTTTGAGGACCTTACCTGTTCTCCTTACTTATCAAAGGTAGTTGTGATTATCTTGGAGATCTTTTTCCCACTCCTTTTAAAGATACTAGATAAAATAAAGTTTCTCTGTTCATTTCAACACTTCTTTCAAAGCTATCTGTTAAGCTATATTATTCCCACGTGGTTGCTTCTGTTCAGCCTTTTAGTCAGATGACACAGAGCACTTTGGCTTTGTCTTTGTTTAATAAGGAGCCCTTGTTTTCTTTTCTCTTACATGCTACATGTTTCTACATACTGTACAGGTAATTTCTTTGGTCGTTCTGATTTTGCTCCCTGGTTCGGATTTTTTTTTTTTTTTTTTTCCCCCTGTATATTTTTAAGTACTTTGACTTTGTTTCCACTTTCAGTGGGCTTATTCTCATACATAGTGTCAAGGCAAGACCTGATGGTCTTTCATGATTTCTATCGTTCTTCACTCTCCACAACTGAGAAATCCTGCTATTGCCCTTTGAGGAATCAAGGTGTCCCAACTCTTGTTCTCAGGCATAAGGAGCAAATGTCAGTGGAAGTGTTTGCTCTATTTATACCTACACTGTCATGATACAGACTTTTAAAAATTTCTTTAAGCAAGAAAATAGTAGCTATAAAAGCTATACAAAATCCAACCTATAACAGATCATATGAAGAAGTTTACTTTTGGTAACTAAATACAAGACTGATTTCTACCCCCCATCACCGTATGTAACTGACAGGCAGATGGCACTCAGCCAGGTGTAGAATGGTTGGTTGCTGTCATGCAGCTTTTGCCCATCAGCCTGTGTCAGAGGTTTGACCTGGAAGTAAAAACTGTGGCTGTTCTACCAGCATACAGAGATGTCATATGCAGGCCAAGCCTTCAACTGCTTTTTCATGCCCAGGGTGGGTCTTCCAGAACTTACACTTTCATTTCTGTTTTATAGATAAACAGAATGCTGACTCATTTTGGTGGAACAATTTAGTGTTACTATTTAGTATGATAACAATAATACTATTTAGCATAATATAAGAATCTAATGCAGTCATAAAAACAATGATGAAACCACAAATATTATAAGAAGTTTTTAATGTGGTTAATTCTTCTGGAATCATCTCTGAAAACTGTTGTGGCTCTACAGTGACTGATAAAACAAAGTTTTTCTGCTGCAGTACAAAAATGAGAGGTTATTGTTAATCTATCAGTTACTAGCATGCATTATAAAGTAGTCAATATGTTAGCACTTAACTAAGGATGTTATGTGTGATAAGCAAAGCAGTTTTGCAAAGAACTGATCATGGTAAAGCAATAACAAAGATCTGATGACCTGACTAGCTTGATGAAGAAATATAATAATAAAGTTAATAGTTTATTTAGGCCTTACTGAAGGCTTTGTAATACCACTGGGGAGTAGCTAGAAACAGGTTAACATGAAGTTGTTGAATGCCTTCTTTGCTTCAGTCTTTACACCTAAGGCTGAACTCCCCTATGTATTCTAGACTCTGGATGAAGGAGAGGAAGCCTGGAGGAAGGAATGCTTCCCACTGATCAGTGCAGACTGGGTTAGGGATCAATTACACAAATTGAGCATTCACAGGTCCATGGGCCCAGATGAGATGTACTCAAGGGTGCAGAGAGAACTGGCTAATGTTATCACTCTGCCACTCTCCATCATTTTTGCCAAATAGTGGCAGACAGGAGAGGTGCCTGAGGACTGGAGGAGAGCCAATGTCACACCAGTCTTCAAAAAGGACTAACCTGATACCATTCTATGATGGCATAACTGAATTGGTAGATTCAGAGAGATCAGTGGATGTAGTCTACCTTGACCTTATCAAGGCCTTTGACACTGTCTCCCATGACATCCTAGTGAGCAAGCTCAGGAAGTGTGGGATGGAAGAGAAGACAGTGAGGTGGATTAGGAACCTGACACAAGATAGAGTTCAAAGAGCGGCGATCAATGGTGTCAGGTCCAGCTGGAGAGCTGTAACTAGTGAAGTGCCCCAGGGATCAGTGCTGGGTCTGGTGCTGTTCAACATCTTCATCAATGACATTGATGAGGGGACAGCCAGCCAGCCAGAGTCTGCTCAGCAAGCTTGCTGATGGCACCAAACTGGGAGGCTTGGTTGATACAGCTGCAGGCTGTGCGGCCATCCAGTGAGACTTGGACAGACTGAGAGCTGGGCACAGAGGAACCAAATGAGGTTCAACAAGGACAAGTGCAGAGTCCTGCATCTGGGGTGGAATAATAAACTGCACCAGTACAGGCTGGGAGGTGATCTGCTGGAGAGCAGCCCTGTGGAGAGGGACCTGGTAGTGCTGGTGGCTAACAAGTTATCCATGGGAGAGCAATGTGCCCTTATGGTCAAGAGGGCCAATGGGATCCTGGAGTGTATTAAGAGTGTCCAGCAGATCAAGAGAGGTTCTCCTCCCCCTCTACTCTGCCCTGGTGAGACCTCATCTTGAGTACTGGCTACAGTTTTGGGCTCCCCAGTTTAAGAGGGACAGGGATCTGCTGGAAGAGGTCCAGTGGAGGGCTATGGGGATGATTAGGGGAAAGGAGCATTGCCTTGTGAGGAGAGGCTGAGGGACCTGGGGCTGCTTAGTGTAGAGAAAAGACTGAGAGGGGATTTAATAAATGTTTATAAATATCCGGGGGCTGGGTGTGGGGGTGGCAACAGGGTCTTCTGACTTGCTCCCTGTGATAGAACGAAGAGCAATGGATGTAAGCTGCAGCACAGGAGGTTCCAGCTCAAGACAAGAGAGAACTTCTTTACTGTAAGGGTCACAGAGCACTGGAACAGGCTCCCCAGAGAGATTGTGGAGTCTCCTTCTCTGGAGATTTTCAAGCTCCATCTTGATGTGTTCCTCTGTGACCTGAGCTAGATTGTATGGTCCTGCTCTGGCAGGGGGGTTGGACTCGATAATCCCTTTGGGTCCTTTCCAGCCCCGGACATCCACTGATCCTGTGGTCCTGTGAACACATTTACCTGATTTATTCTATTAGACAAACAGAAACGAAGATGTGTTCAGATAAAATCAGCAAAGGTACACTAACAGGAAAGCGAAAAGAAAAGTCAGGTTTAGGTTCCTAGTCTTTTATGGTGCAAGTTGATTAGAAGGCCTAAGAAAGGAGCTTGTTAAGAAGCAATAAACAAGTCAATAAGGATGATACTGCCTAACATGATGAGAAAAAAAACCAAAACAAACTTGCAGGACTTGGTTCACATTGATGTTTTCTTTTGGTAATTTCAGCATGATTGCCATGTAAAGCTTGAGTCACATAATACAACACAAGCTAAATTGCTTCAAGACCAAAGGGAGGTAACTGTTTCCCATCAAAGCTAAATTATGCATAAGTGAAGAGATTCTGGAATTGCTCCGTATTGTTGAAATAGGCATTCAAAAATTTGAAATCCTTGGGTCTTGTCTTGCATTATTTATCTTGCTCTGTTTCAATGCAGTTAGTTTACTTGCCGAATGTCTCATCGTGCTCACTTTTATCTTATGGATGAATGAAAGACTAATACAACTTGAAACATAAAGTTTTGTGATGTAGAAATTAATTAGAAAAATTATTAGCAGCAACCAATTGCTTCTACAAATGTATATACCACCACCCCCAGGGATCTGGCATGTCTTTATTTCATTGCAGGTAACTTGGTAAATCATTCAAGATCCTCTGTAAAGGCAAAGCAAGCATCCTATTGAGTTATTTTAACAAATTTGTCTTTAGGAGGTTTATAAAAATGCCATATTTAAATAACCTGGGTCCTAGGTTGATTCTAGCATGTGATTTCCTATGCTTTGCTTCAACTGACTATTGTGGATCCCATCATAGGATTAATTCAACCTTTGCTTAGATGTGCAATAGCAAAAATTAGTACCAGAGGACTCCCATTGCTAATTAGTCTTTCCAGAGTACAGACAGAAAAAAACCTCTAATAACTGTAAAATACTTCAAGTATACTAAACAGATTTTGACTATAATACTACATTTTTATCTGATTAAAATAACTCAGTAAAAGATTACAATAAAGGATTTGTATGATATTTTGATAGGACTATATCTTATATTTTATCAGAGTAAAGCTAACTTTGAGGGCCTTAGTATTGGTGCTTTCCTTTTAATAAAATTTCCCTAAATCAATTTCTTTAAGGTCAATACATCTCTCCGAGGAAGCAGTGAGGCTTAGCTAAAAATTTAGTGGTTCAGAGGCTCTCTTCTGAATCCACACTCCAAGCCTAATTTCAATCACACTGTAGGCCTAGTTTTATAGAAGTAAAAGTTATAAACCAGGTAGATCAGACAATATTTTTTGATTTATTTTTAGTTCAGAATTTATAGGACTTAATTGTTGGAAACTTCTGAAGAAAGTCAAGTATCTATTTATGTGCTCATGTAATTGTGGCTGGCACTACATACAGCAAGATGTACTGTACACTTTCCATTATAAAAAAATTCACCAAGAACATATGGCCGAAGCTTGAGCCACAGTTGTTATTGTGAAATATCTGCCACACGCTAAATTTAATTTTAAAAATCAATAACACTCAATTTTAGAACAGTAGTGGGGGAAATATACTTTTTTTCCATGCTTAGCCATTATTTAAAATAACTATTTGCTTCTATACTTCAGAGTGGAAACTTAAATCTGGTTTATGAATGGTTGTATGCAAAAAGCTACCTAAATATGATGAAGTTACTAGCTTCTGATTCTCATTGCTCTACAATAAACATGAGAACAGAATTTGCCCTTCTGCATCTTCATTCTGATCAGATACCCATGTACTGCCCTGAAGAGTAATTATTGCAACCTCTTTAGATGCCTTAGTCGACAGAAAAACACAAAACAAACCCAGCCAAAGCAAGGATACTTGGATTTTTAGAGAACTTAGTTGGTTTTAGAAGATTTTCTTCCCAAATCCAAAGCTACTTTCAACATTTTCCCCATTTCTTCCACCTAAATCTCCTTCCCTCACCTCTTTCTAGTTCCGTCAGATCCACTTCCATTTGACAGTTCATTTCCACATATCTTTCCTTTTGGTTTCATTAGTTCTTGGATAGTCTTACCCACAAAATCAGCTTCCAATAACTAACACATTTTGCTGATGTTGTTCACTCTGTTAGGAAAAACCTCATGCTAAAACAGACTATGGTCTAGTTAAATCTTTTTGGTATCTTTTGGAGAAAGACTATGTAGTCTTGAAAGACAAGGGGACAAAAAAATTACAACGTGAAAGGAAAACTGTGACTACAGAGGCATACTGGCAATTAGAAGAATGTCAAAATAAATATTTCCTATTCTACCTTGTGGTTTTGGCATCTTCTTAGATTTTGCATGATGATGTGTGTCAGTACCTCTCTACAGAACTACATCTTTTNTTTTTTTTTTTTTTGGTGTTTCCAGTTTCAGGAGAACTCAAATACTTAAGGCTATAAAAAGAGAAGTTGTTTTGATATCTGTCTCAAGAGGTTATCAGACATCCTTGTCTCTTCCAAGTATCTTCTATTAAATATTCAAATGTTTAGATCATTTGCAGCATTGTTATACTTCTAGTACTACAGATTATACCCTTGTAAAGTGGTATAGATCTATAGCAACTAATGACCTGCATCAAGTTTTTAAGCTTTATGTTAACAGATATTTTCAAAACATATAATAAAATGGAAATAGTATATACACAGACTTATACTACAATTGGCCTAATTTTAGATAGCCATCAATGCTATTACTGGTGCTTTTGGTAACTACATAAATTAATTTGTTACTAAGACAATTTAGAAAAGAATAATGACTGCTACATGATTGACATTTGATAAATCACTGCAGAACTACTAACTACTGCAATATTGCTTTTGTTCATATACTTAAAAGGATGTCTGGATATTACAGTGCAAGCAATAATAAGCCACAGACCAAAACCTAGTTGATCTTCTGTGAAATCTCATCATCTATGTCAATTTCCTTGTGAAATAAGTATTTTCAACTGTTTAAACAGAATTTGTTTGTTTCCATTCACTTGATGCTTGTAGGTTAGTTCTTCTAAAAGTGATATTGCTTGCCAGGGGTTGTCTTTATTTGTTTTGGGGTATTTGTTTTTTAAACAGATTCATAGAATCATGGTTTGGGTCAGAAGGGACCTCCAAAGGTCATCTAGTCCAACCCCCTCTGCAGTCAGCAGAGGCATCCTCAACTAGACTAGGTTGCCCAGAGCCCCATCAAGCCTCACTGTGAATACCTCCTGGGATGGGGCTCCAACCATCTTCCTGGGCAACCTATTCCAGTTTTCCACCACCCTCAAAGTAATCTGTTCCTAGTATCCAATCTAAATCTGCTCTTCCCTAGTTTCGAACCATTTCCCCTTATGGTATCACCATAGGCCTTTGTAAATAGTCTCTCTCCACCACACTTGTAGCTCCCTTCAGGTACTGGCAGGCTCCTATTAGGTCTCCCCGAAGCCTACTCTTTTCCAGGCTGAACAATCCCAGCTGCCTCAGCCTGTCCTTGTAGCAGAGGAGCTCCAACCCACTGATAATTTTTGTGGCCCTCGTCTGGACCTGCTCCATCAGGTCCATGTGTTTCCTCTCTTGAGGACTCCAGACTTGGGCGCAGTACACCAGGTGAGGTCTCACCAGAGCAGAGTGGCGGAATCCCCTCAATTGATCTGCAGGCGACGCTTCTTTTGATGTAGCCCAGGATGCCGTTGGCCTTCTGGGCTGCAAGTGCACATTGTCTGCTCATGTTCAGCTTCTCATTCATCAGCATCACCAAAGTCCTTTTCCACAGGACTGCTTTCTATCACCTCATCCCATTTATAAAACATTGGAAAACATATCCTGATGTTTTCAACAAATTTTGAGGGGGGTTAATTGTTTCCAACACTATGTTTTTTTAAGGAAAATCAATGACAAAAATACTTTTTCTGCTCTTTCTGTGCAAAAATGAAAAACTTTACCTAAATAAAGTATCCTATGAAAGCCTCAATTTAAGACAGAAAACAATTTTCCTTTTAGCAATAAACATTTCAGCATGGGCTGTTGCTGAAGCATATCACAAAACAACAGAGCTTATTCTGCTGCTTTCTGAGCTTCATTTGTTACAGAAAATCAACCCAAAGAGCCTTGTTCTCCACAACAGTGAGCTTAACATATTCGATGCATTCTAGTAACATAAAAAGAAAATAGAACCATAGGCACTAGCTCTTTACATTCTTGATGAGATTCTGCTATTATACACTTGCTTCATAAATTATCTGTTGGCTCCAAGCCGCATTCAGCTTTCACTTGATCCTCTGATCTCTAAAGTGCCAGAGGACCTGAAATACAAGAGGATTCAGCAAACTGACTTCTATTATCATCCCAACAGCTGAAGTCTGGCACAGCAGCATGGCATTTGATTGGTAGATTGCCAGCTAATAAATTAATTTAATAGCTGATAGAATTTAATTGCTCGATTCTTTCCTTTCTGTAGCATCAGCTAACCTGATGAGTAGCTTACATTTTTGCTGACACAGTCAGCAGTTATGATGGCCTTTACGTCAGTAATATCACTTCTTGGCCAAGATAGGAGGAAGTCTTTGAGATTTCACATCACATCTCTATTTCTGGCTTGGCTACCTCTATAGACCTTGTTCAGACTTGGCTACCTCTCTAGTCCATGTTCAGACTCCATTTACAAAACACACATCCCTTGCTTGGGGAAGCTGTTCCTAATTAATTATCAATAGGAGAAACAGAAAAATATGGTAGGTTCAAAAGGCATCTCTTGACAGAACTTGTTACACATCCTCCTTTAACACCACATCTTGATAGCCAAGACTGTGTAAACATCTTATTTCACATTCTAAAAGAAAGGATTTATATCTTTTTAAGACTAGACTTTCTAATTTAGGAACCATATTTTTCCCTCCTTCCCAGCCCTATCACATTGTCTCACATAAACTTTGACATTTTTATGTTTTGGTTTCTCCACCAATAACCTTAGAAAGCTGTTACACATACCATTTTTAATCCTTTCTCATTGATACTAGGAGGCAGTGGAAATGCAGATAGTTGTAACTGCCATTGTAACAGCACTGGACCATTAGTCACTGATCACAAAATTCTTAACAGACAAATTTGGAAGTGAAATACATTAAAGAGGGAAACAGACAAGTATAGGGAAGATCCCTGACAAACAGATCTGTGGGGATAAGGCCTTTGCCAGGTATCTTCATCAAGGGAAAAACTAACATAGTCCATTGTAACAGGGTAAGGATTTTTGCTATCAATCTTATGACTAACATATCAGCTACATGCACTAAATACTGTCCTGAAGGATTTATTGTTCTCACATCTCTCATATTGAAAATACAGGTTTGTAGCAGAATTGAGAAGGGAAAATACTGGAAATGTGTCATATATGATGTGATACAACATCTAAAGTAGGTATTTCAAAATTAAGAGGAAAAGTCTGGGCACTAAATTTGGAGTTCCTGCAATGAATAGATGGCTCCAGGTTTTGATGACTGGAAAGGCCACTGGTGTCCAGAGTCCTGTAGAAGAATGTCCTGCTTTCTTCCTCAGTCAGCTCTGTACGCTCTACTTTCTTTCTCATTCAGTAGAGGTCAGGAATCTGGATAAGGAAAAATCTTTAGCCATGTTTTTTGAAAAGGAGATTCTATTTTTCATTATGATTGGAAAACTGCAAGGAAATCTCCCATTTCTAATGCTGACTTGCCTATATTTTCAGTTCATGTTGTGCAGCTGACCACAGAACTACTATATGTGGATTATGCTATATGGACATTCAGTACCAGGAGTTTTCTGATTTTACTGGGGAGAGCAAAATTTTCTTAGAAAATAGCATTTTTCTCCTTCTTTATCATATTTCAGAGTGCAGCCTAGCACTGTTGCTCTAGCTACATTCCATTTCTACCCTGCTCTTTGTGCGTTGACCACACTGCTCTTAATTTGGCATGTTTACTGTCTGTTCAGCTGGTAGATGTATCACACACTCTCCATGGGAACTGGGATTGCTCTCAGATTAGTGTGGAGATGAGGCTTTTTCAGAGTGAAATCTGAAATAAAACCAAATTATAATTAGGTCTTAAGATAATTCCTTTAAGATCTGGGTATGACCTACTTAATTGTTTTAATCTTTAAAACCTTACATTTTAGCGAAATACTACAAGTAGAAAATCTTTAGTCCTGCAACATGTACACAGATACCACCTCCTGCTTTGCTCCAGATAGGACAGCAAAATAATTAGTATCCATTTCTGCATTCGTGATTAGAATTCTCGTACTTAGATTAATGTTCTTGTTTGGCTTTGTCAATTTTTTAAAACAAAATTTTACTTCATTTCTGCTACTATCCAACACAGCACAATGAGATGTAGAAACAACTCTTCTGTTCAAATTATTTTGCCTCACTTACATGAACAGTTAATCTTTCACAAGCAGCATTTTAATAGAGTGCAAGGTACTGCAGAGCTTAACACTGAGGTCGTATATTGGCACCTTATGGTTAACGTAAAAAAAATCTCAAACCCTAAGCAGCTTTTTGGGGTTTGGGGTTTTTTGTTTGGTTGGTTTTTTTTTTTGTTTGTTTGGGTTTTTTTTGTTTGTTTGTTTGTTTTTGTTTGTTTGTTTTTTTTATTTATCATAATTACCTCAGCTATATGATTCTAATTTTCATATCTGGCTAAAGGAACCAACAAAAGGACAACCAATGGCTACTATTGAAATGCAGCCTTCAAGGCAGATTTTATGAATGCTTCCTGAGATATTAAAAAAAAAAAAAAATCTTTCACTTCTCTGTGCTTCAGTTGTCTCATTTTGAGAACAGTGGATATAATAATACTGTGTCTTCTGCAGTTCACTACAGTCCTATGCAAAACTCAGTTGGTAGAGTTCTTAGCAATTTTAGAATGTCAAGAAGTATATAAAGGAAAGGCACAAACAAACAGCTTCAGATACTAGTAATCACTTATATACACGCATTTAACTTGCATGACACTTTTATTAGCTAATTTAAAAGTGGAAAATCTTTGTAGTTTGATGACCAGCCATTTATGTGTTCTTCAATGAGCCCTATACATACTGAATACACAGTTTTCTCTGATGCGGGACTTGAAGACTACGTGGAACAGACAGATAGTTACTGTAAAACTTCAGCATAGTGCAGAATTATGCAGGAGAGATGTGGGGAAATTCTCTCTCTCTCTCACACACACACAGACACACATATATATATATATGTGTGTGTGTGTGTGAACATATACTTGAATTAATTAAGTTCTACATATCACATCTGGAACTGCTTTGTGATGAAGCCATATAGTAATAACTCAAGTTTATAGAGATTATTAGAAATGGTAGGAGCAAAACACTCCGGCAGTATGCAAACAATATTGGTGTGTGGAGATTGCCAAAATCATTTATTGGTTATATTTTTACAATATTCTACAATAAAAGGGAAAAAATAGGCTTTTGTGCCTCAGAAGGAAATGTAAAATTATATAGGAATTTATATGAACAGAATCATTATAATGATATCAAGTCTTAAGAGGAAATATAATAGTATGCATAAAAGCAAGTAATAAAAAGAAGTTTCCAAGATTTTCTTACATTATTTTTACTAACAGGTACAAAGAGTTATTAATCAGTTTTTAAATTACTTTTTAAAAAAAAACTTTCTACTGGTGCTATTCATATCTTGAATATCTCAAGTCTTTTTAAATTTTAGTGTGGAAATAGAGTAATGAAAAGGCTTCTGTATTTATGGATTGCTTCATTTGATCCATCATAGTAGAAGTGTAATGTGAAGTAATCCTAACAACTTTACTTGTGATGAAGTGCTGATTACAGTGTGAAAGCACAGCAACAAAGCGTCAGTCTTGCTCTGAGTTTCATCCCACTCTAATTTATTGTCCCAAATCACTCAGAGCAAATCCAGCTTTATCTTGAAGAGATAAAATAAAATTTGGCAGTGGTGTAACATCAGCAGAGGAGTTTGGTTTCAGCACTAATCAAGAGACGCCATCCATTCCCTTGACTGTTGTAGGACCGGAAAGTTTATTGTATTTACCATAGTAGACACTCAGCATTAATATGAAGCTTTTTATTGGATTGGGAAACATTCCATATGGAGGACAGAAGGAGTCACCTGAAGCATTCTCTGAAATGATGCTCAAATGCTGGTTCAAACGTAGGGCACGCCTCGCTGCAGGTCACATATAATTCCTTTTTCATACAAGGTCTGTCTCGAAGGATGTTGTGCTTACAATGCTCCCTTGGAGTCAGGAAGCAGCAGCAGCATAACCAATAATAGAAGATATCATAGAGATTATTTTTTTTCCTCCTAATCTGCAGACCAAGTATGTTTTCTCCACAAAAATAATCACAGAATCATAGAATGGTTT
>VWYK01067311.1:0-24162 GCA_013399775.1 Semnornis frantzii | reverse complement strand
CTCGCTGCTCTCCGCAAAGATCCGGTGCTCTCACAGTCGGCGTCCCAGCGGCTCATCTCCTGTTCGTGGCTGGTTGAGTATCAGTCGCAATTGCGGGCTGCGCTACTTGGGGCTGCAGAGCTTCTGCCTTTGCCGCCTTCGAGCGGCCTTGGCCTACTCACAGCTGTTTGTGGGTCCTGGGCCCCTTGGAATTTTACGACCTGATCTCTCAATGCTGTAGCAATTGGGGCTGAAACCATGGCTACACGCTACCTGCTTGCATTTCGTTTAAAGTTTGATAACATCTCGCCAGTCCCTTAATTATTTTACTGCCTTGTTTATTTACAGTCAGGATTCTCTCCCAAAAGCGGTCTCTCCATTCTTGTGGGCTAAAACATAAAGGTGTCTCATGCATGTGTCCCTTTGCCCTTTTTAACAATTCACAGAGTTTCTTCAATTCCGGCGTCAGCTCTCTCTTAGAGAGAATGCTGGCCAACAACTGCACCGCTGCCTCAAACTCCATTTCCTGGTCTAAACACAGCGAGTTTTGCGGTGTCCTACCTGACGAGAGGTGAATCACGCACTTCACCTCCAGCTCCTGCTGCCTTTTGGCCCACAGTGCCACTCTCATCCAGCGCTCTTCGATCTTTCGCCTTTCTTCACTTTCAGTGAAGGTGTTGGCCTGGTGCCTGTTCAGTCATGTCGGAGTCAGCACGGCCAGAGTCAAGACACAATACCAATATGATTTTGGGTCTTGCTCTATTTATTCAATCTGCACACGCATTCATATACCCTTCCCACAGACCACCCAGGTCAGCCCACCGTAAAGTAATTGGTCAGATCATTTAAGGGATGAGGTCTTGACCCAACCAGCTGGCTCAAATTGCCCAGGTGCAAACCATCATGGAATTCTGTAATTGGTGTCAGAGAATGCCTATTGTNTACCAATATGATTTTGGGTCTTGCTCTATTTATTCAATCTGCACACGCATTCATATACCCTTCCCACAGACCACCCAGGTCAGCCCACCGTAAAGTAATTGGTCAGATCATTTAAGGGATGAGGTCTTGACCCAACCAGCTGGCTCAAATTGCCCAGGTGCAAACCATCATGGAATTCTGTAATTGGTGTCAGAGAATGCCTATTGTTTTTAGTTCTTCTTCCCTTGTTTGCATGCCAGCGGAGGGCCACCTGCAGAAGATGTCCTTGGCCCTTCAGCATGCAGGCTTGAGAAAGTTCAGCTTATAACTCGGATTTGCTCACATATCCAGCTAATACAGAGTATTTCCCCACAGGTTCATAGTTGGACTCAGTGATCTTGAGGTCTGATGCGTATCCTGAGCATATAGGTCACCAGATGTTGGGGTCACCAGATGTTGGGGTCACCAGATCCTAGAGGTCTTTTCCAACCTGGATAATTGTGTGATTCTGTGGTTCTGTGATTCTATATATTATATCAATCAGGTTGAAAGTGAAGGACAAATCATCAAAGGAATGAAACATCCAATCAAACATGAGATAATGCAAGGATAAGTGGAGGTGATACTAGAAATCACTGCGAACATGGACAAAACTATGTGTCTTAAATGTTTGTTTCACATCATCTCTGTCTCAAGTTTAGCAGTTTGGTGCCCCTCTGTTGTTTGTTTTTTCTCTAATAGAACAGTGAGAATACATAAAGTAATAGCACAAGCTTGGCAAAAGAAATAGCATGCAAAAATTCTTGGGATGTAAGATTCTTCAGTATGAGGGTAGTGAGGCTCTGGGTTGCCCAGAGAAGTTGTGGTTGTGAGGACTTGAGCAACCAAGTCTAGCTGAATCACAAAATCATAGAAACATCCAGGTTGGAAAAGATCCTCAGGTGATGCGTATCATGAACTTTGGGGTCACCAGATATTGGGGGTCACCAGATGATATGTGTCCTGAACTTTGGGGTCACCAGATGATGCGGAGTTGCACACACACACGGGGCTGCTAGGAATGGGGCAAAGGATGACACGAGATGAGACAACCATTGATACCAATATGATAGATCCAAGATCGCCCCTTTATTGCTCGCCCCTTTATTGCAGCGAATAGCACATACTTATACAGGACTAGAACTGTCTGGCTACACCTTATTCATTCTCTCCTTGGTTACAGACCGCTGCTTCTGACACTTTCTCACTCTGATAAGAACCGGCCTTCCAGTCCACACAGCTACCTCCTATCTTGCCTGACTCCCACAAAGGGCAGCTGTGCTAAGTGTCCTCTCTCACGCCGGCAGGTTCCTCCCCCCATACCTCTTGTCCTGTTTAGCTCTCAGCTAGTGTAAACAGAGAATGAGACCCAACACTCAGGATCGCCAAGTCCAACCTGTAACCTTACTCTACAAGGTTCACACTAAATCGGTTCCCCAAGCACTGCTTCCCATCAATCTTTAAACACATCCGGGGTTGGTGACTCAACGACTTCCCTGGGCAGCCCATTCTAATGCCTGACCACTCTTGCTGTGAAAAAATGTTTCCTAATGTCCAGTCTAAAACCTACCCAGTCACAGCTTGAGGCCATTCCCTCTTGTTCCATCCCTATTTACCTGTGAGAAGATACCAGCAGCAGCCTCTCCACGACGTCCTTTCAGGTAGCTGTAGACAGCAATGAAGTCTGCCCCCTGCCTCCTCTTTTCCACACTAAACATCCCCAGCTCCCTCAGTCGCTCTTCATAAGATTGATTCTCCAGGCCCTTCCCCCAGCTTTGTTGCCCTCCTCTGCGCTCGCCCCAGCACCTCCACATCTCGTAATGAGGTGCACAAACCTGAACACAATACTTGAGGTGTGGCCTCACCAGAACCAAGTACAAGGAGACAAAAGAGAGCTGTCCCTGCCCATGGCAGGGGGATTGGAAGAAGGTGATCTTCAAGGTCCCTTCTAACCTAAGCCATTCTCTGCTCAACATCCAACACAGTCACACAAATGCCGTTAAAATTATTAGTATTATAAGAACTGGCTAATGAGCCTGGCTAAACCTGTGCCCTGTGTAAGTAGGAGCGGTATCTATAGCTGTCCTTTGGGGAGAAGAAAAGGACTGAGGGAAGCTCTTTAAACTCTTTTCAAGGTAATTCATGACATATCTCTCCACTGTGGTATGCTGTATTTTAGAATAACATGTCTGGGTGGACGAAGAGTTGGATCCTATCAGTTACAAGAGCTTCCAGTTCATTGTTACTTAACTGAAGATGCAATGGGAGAACCTCCTTCTCCTTTGCATTTCTACCCTAGACTTCCATACATACATTTTGGGAAATTTAGCTGACTAAGTGCTTTTGATCTGGTGAAGCATAAACTGTGTAAACTTCCTTATCTGCAATATTTGCAACTGCAGGCAAGTTTCTCACCCTAGAAAGTCAACTGTTGTGGTAATGAGAAGTAAATTTTAGGAAAATGGAAAAATCTGGCTTAGCAAGGGATGTCTGACATTATGTAATTAAAACACGCCTTTTGCCTGTATTTAAACACGTTTTCTCCTCTCCTTTTATGTTGCCAGTTTGATGTGAGTCTGCAGTGGACCAGAGAAGACATGAAGAGACAGACAATCCTATCTCATCTCTTGCATTTATTTCACATAGTCGCTACACTTTGGGGTAGGTTTTAGCTCTATTGTTTATGAGAAATAATAAGATAAATGTTACTTTTTTTTTTCCTAATTTTTTTAATGGGGGAGGAATTAATTAATTCAAACACTGTTTATTAGTGGTGAAGAATCAACTTGAGGTAACATAAAATAGTCCCAAAAGATAAGATGACTGGAAGATGGCTGAATCAGTGGGCACGGGCTGTCAAGCACCCCAGCTCTTGTCTGCCAATGTTTTTGCCCCATGGCTCTGCTGGTGGAGTGCCTTGTGTGACCTTTCAGTAGTAGGTCTCAGTTCATGCTGAAAATGATTTTCATTACCTCAGTAGACATTGCACTGGGAAGTCTGAGAAAGAGTCATCCATGTTGTTCTACCAGATGAGCTGGAGAGGACATCAAAATTTCTAAGGAAATACCTGCTGCAGACACCCACTACCAGCCTAACAGGTTGTCTTCGTTGGCTAAGAAGGTCCAAGAGATGATGCGTTCATGCAGACAGCTTTATGAAGGATTCATTCTTTTATGCCAGCAAGATATAAACTAAATGTGAACAACAATCAACTGCTGCCACTTGTGTGAATTGGTTTTGAGGAATGCACACCTTAATTACCTTAGGGGCAGGGACAGAGCTCACTGACACTGGGGAAGCTGTTTTAAGGAGTTCTGTCTGCACTTGTGATGGTGCAGTGATAACCCTGTGAAGGTTGCTTGTAACCTGTGTCACTGTGTCACTGCAGCATGGCACTATGAACATTGGGGCAAGTAGCAAGCTGCAGCTCAGAAGGGTTTGGGGTTGAAGTGGTGAATTTGAAGCTCAGGTGGTGTGTTCTGGTTGGGATCTGTAGGTGCACGTAAGTTGAATGACCAGAGCTACATACTTCAATATTGGTCAGAATGAGTGAAAACCTGTGCTGTCCGTGAAACTCATGACACAGAAAGGTCCTGCAAGAGCTGTTAGCACTCTTGGTAGGAATGTCCTGCCTGCCAGAACAGTTTTGTGTCAAGACTAAATTTGATTTCTTCACCTGTACTTATGGGCTTTAGGTTTTACAGAGCAGGAAACAGTAGTAGGGCTGTTTTCCAAGGACTGCATCCTTCCTTGCTCTTTCCCACCTGGAGATGATGAAGTAATTCATTGGAAGAAAGGGGACAAAAATGTGCACAGCTACTACAAACAGAGTGATCAGATGAAAAACCAAGACATGGATTACAAAAACAGAACACACCTTTTCCACCAGAACATTCATAATGGAAATGCCTCCTTGAAACTTAGTAACCTGACTGTGGCTGATGAAGGTCTTTATAAATGCTATGTGGGAACACTGGAAAATAAAACAGAACTGGAAGTCATGCTGCATGTAAGAGGTGAGTACAGCAGCAAAAGCACTTGGATCATGACACTGAAAATAGGATGACACCATCACATTTTCTAGTGCTATTTCTTGCAGGGAATCAATATCCTCCAACTCCACAGAGCACCTTTTGATCCTGACCATGAAATCAATCAACTAATTTTCTTTTGTGAAATGTTGGAGCATGAGTTGAGAAATGACAGTGCAGCACTTAATCTCACAACTTACAGTACTGTGGTTTCTGAAGGATATTTAGGTGGTACCCTTGAGTTTTAAAACCTTTTGTGGCTGCTTGTAACAGTGCACACCCTGGTAATGACAGTAAATGATGCTATGAAGAGAGGAGGAGGCTGAGGAGAGACCTCATTGCTCTCTACAACTCATTGAAGGGAGGTTGGAGGGAAGTGAGGGTTGGTCTCTTCTCCCTAGTATCAGGAACCCTGAAAGGGGTGTAGGAACTAGGTGATCTTTAAGGTCCATTCCAACCCAAACCATTCTGCGATTCTATGATTATGCCAGAGGAGGTTTAAGTTGGATATTAAGGAAGAATTCTTCCCTGCAAGAGTGGTCAGGTATTGGAACAGGCTGCTCAGGGAGGCGTGGGAGTCACCATCCCTGGAGGTGTTGAAGAAACTTGTGGACATGCCACTTTTGGACGTGGTTTAATGGTGGTGTTATGTTGATGGTTGGACCCGATGGTCTTAGAGGTCTTTTCCAATCAAAACAATTCTATGATTCTATGCTTTCTTTTGAAATCAAACACAGATTAAATTTTGCTCTCAGTTCTGTTTATTCTACCCACTGTTATTTCAAAAGATAACCAAGTTAGAAAGGATTCTGAAAACAGTAGGATTAATTTGTTTGTTTGTTTGTTTTCCTTTTACTCTAGTTTCCTCTTATTATGCACTGGAATACCGGAAGACGAATTCAGGAAGAATGCTGATGTGCTGTGCCTTCCTCACATATCCAGCACCACAAATATCTTGGCTACTAGGCAACACATTCATCCAAGAAACAGATCAGGAGGAAAGCAGGGATGGAGTTCTGCATTCTCTTAGAAGTGAACAGAGTATTACAAACACAGCTGATCCTTACCGTTGTCATATTCATCTCCCCTATAAAAACTGGACTGCTGAATGGAGGATGGAAGGTAGGAATGAAAGGAAGTGTCTTCCTTCCTCGTTACTGAACATTGCAGATGTTTTCAGAGCCGAATTACATACAGGATCTCTGCAGGGGGGCAGACATGGGAATGGGATCATAGAATCCCAGAATCGTCTGATTGGAAAAGACCTCAAGATCATTGACTCCAACCATAGCCCAGCATCTCCCTGTACACAGATGTTAGAACATGTGCCTAAACTCCTAACCTAGATGTCTTTTAAACACCTCCAGGGACGGTGACACCACCACCTCCCTGGGCAGCCTGTTCCAGTGCCTGACCACTCTTGCAGCAAAGAAATTCTTCGTAATATCCAACCTAACCCTCCCCCCGACCCAGCACAATTCCAGACTATTTCTTATTTCATCCCCTGATTACTAGGGAGAAGAGACCAACTCCCTCCCCCACTCATGTCTAAATAAGCACCACAGTATTTGCAAAAAAAACCCTTGAAGAGAGTTCTTCAATTTTCTCTTTTCAGACCGGCTGTTTGTTGTAGAAGGAAGCAGCACTGCAATTCCTTGTGACTACAGCAACACCACTGCAGACACTGAAGATTTGAGTGTTGTCTGGACATTACACAGAGATGGAGTGATTTTAGACCTGGCTGCCTTCAATGGGACATTTCACTCATCCCAGCCTCGAGCCCAGATGAACCAAAGTAACTTTTCACTGATGTTGCATGATCTTACTGCCCAGGACAGTGGAGAATATCTGTGTAATAGTTCAACATCTCACTACACAAAGCTCACTGTGAGAACTTTACAAGTTGGTAAGTTGCTGCTCTTACTCATTTTATATGTCATTTTATCTATTATCTGCCTGTAGCTGGTCTGGGGTCCTATTGGGTTGTTTTGTGCATATTTTTTTTCCTTTTTTTCAATACCAAAACTGTGATAGTAGGGAGAGTACAAAGTCGGCAAGTAATGGTGTTCCAGGGAAAAAAAGACAGAGATTTTGGATGTTGGAGAAGACAAGGTGGAGCTGGTGGTTATGCGGCTCCCTCTGAAGAGCAGAAGCATGGAGGGGGCAAAGGAGTTTTGATTGTGAGTTGCTTGGAGCAGGACAACTTCAACAATGTTTGAGAAGTGAAGATTTAGATTGGATATTAGGAAGAAGGTCTTTGAGGGTGGTGAGACACTGAATGGGTTACCCAGGGAGGTGGAGGCTCCATCCCTGGAAACACTGAAGGTCACATTTGACAGGGCTCTGAGCAACCTGATCTAGTTTGGGATCTAGGGAGGTGTGATGGTTTGGGAGTTCCTTGCCCTCCCCGCTTTCTAAAAGCGCCCAGACTAGACTCAGCCGGCTGGAAGTTAAGGACTGAAGCTCTATTTACAGCTTAGCACAATGTACAAGCAGATATATACACTATATACAGGAATACTTACAGAAATATACAAGGTAAAGGTAATACAGAAACACAACTCCCCTCCCATAAATCAGAGACCCTAGGAGGCACTCCCAATCACCGTTCCACTTTCTTCCCACCCCTATACCTTACCCCAGGGTTTGCCTTACATGCAAGGTGAGTTTGGAGGGTCAGCCAGGGGCGTTAGAAGGAAAGTAGTTAGTTAGGTTAGCAGAGAGGTCCAGACCAAGCCAGCTAGAAAGCCCAAGTCTCTCTGTGAGAGAATGTCTTACCTGTGTTTGTGTTCTTGTTCTTTTACATCCCAGCAAGCCTATGAGTGAAGTAGACATCACCATTGTTTTCTTTTCACAGCCTATAAGATAATTTTCTCCACTAAAATATTCCAGTTAGCCTCAAACCAGCACAGAAGGTTGGAATAGCTGACCTCTAGAAGTCACTTCCTCAAATACTTCCATGAAAAGAGCTAAGAATAAGTGATAATAACTGCACATTCTTGTCTTCCTTTCTCACTTCCCCAAAAACTTAGTTGTAGTCTGAAGTCTTGATGTAGGATATGATTTAAATGGCTATGGCTATAAGCAGCCTAAAGGAGGAGAGTTAAGCAGTCAGGCCAAATTCCAGCATGATCTTGCTTAACTTGCAAACCTGATGTTATGCCTCTGAAGCAGGGACATTGAACACCTCTAAGGAATTGACAAACTTAACTGATGTGCACCAAGTCATCAATCTTTCTGTACATTTAGTGGAGACAGATAACACATATCTCTTCAGAACAAATATGACCTGGATCATCCTCTCCAAATGCCTTTCCCTAGCTACTCTCTGTGGATGGATCATACAGTAGAATCATAGAATGCTTTGTGTTGGAAGTGACCTTAAGAATAATCTAGTTCCAAACCCCCTGCCATGGGCAGGGACACCTCCAACTAGAGCAGGTTGCTCAAGGCACCATCCACCCTGGCCCTGAACAGCTCCAGGGACGGACCATCAGCAACATTCCTGGGCAACCTGTTCCAGTGGCTCACCTCCCTCACTGTCAAGAATTTCTTCTTCATATCCAATCTAAATCTCCCCTCTTCCAGCTTCAATCCTATCACTTGTAGCCCTTGTAAAAAGTTCCTCTCCAGCTTTCTCGTAAATATTTTTACCATATTGGATATGTTCTAAAATGAAACTTGTATTATGAAGTCTTCAAACTATGTTCTGCGAGCACACATGGAGTTTACGCCAAGTAAAATAACCTTTTAGCTGTTCACACTTAAGTCATTATAAGAATTACATAGATCTCTTGGAGAGAGTCCAGAGGAGAGGCATAAAGATTATCCAAGGGCTGGAGCACCTCTGCTATGGGCATAGGCCGAAGGAGCTGGGGTTGTTCAGCCTGGAGAAGAGAAGACTCTGGGGGGACCTTAGCTGCCTTCCAATACCAGCAGAGAACCTACAGAGTGGCCAGAGAAGGACTTTTCATAAGGGTGTCTAGCAGTAGGAGAGACTGGAATAGTTATAACATGAAGGTTTAGACTTAGGATCTTAAAAAGTTGTCCTTCAGTATGAGGGTGATGAGACTCTGGAACAGGTTGCCCAGGGAGGTTGCCAATGCCCCCTCCCTGGCGATGCTCAAGGCCAGGTTTGATGAGGCCTTCAGCAACCTGCTCTAGTGCAAGGTGTCCCTGCCTATGACAGGGGGATTGGTGTAGATGATATCTAAGGTCCCTTTCAACCTAAGGTATGATGATGACTGAAGTCATCGATGTCTCTCTTAAAGGTCTTCTAGTATGAGTCAAGTCACTTGAATATTGTTTTATTAGTAAAATGAAAAAGAAAGTGAGATTTTATCCATAAGTCACCAATTTTAGATTATAATTTAAAAAAGAATTAAAAATCATAGCTTTGATGTAATTATTGAACAATAGTGGACATTAATTTGTTTAGGTTCTGTTAACTTTTTGGAGTTTGTGTTTTAAAGAGGACTCAAACCACAGCTGGAAAGACGTGGCAATACCAGTCGCGGTTGTGGTGCTGGTCTGTGCTGGTGGTGTAGTTTTCTGGAAAAAGGTATGTACAGTCACCAGGAATTAATTTTTTAAGGCATTGTTAAACTCAAATTCAGGCTTTGAATGTCTCACTACAATATAAGTTTGATTTTCATAGATTAAAGCGTACAAAAAAAAGACTGAAGATGTGTGAAGATAAGTCTCAGAGCAAATAAATTGTCCTCATTCTTGCTTTATTTGTATGTACAGAAGGCCCTCTCTGGTGCATCTATGCAATAGTGTTTTGGTTGTAACAATGTTAACTTAGCCTCACAGAATTGTTTGCGTTGGAAGAGACCTCTGAGATTCTGTAGTCCAACATTCAACTTAACACCACCATGGCCATTAAACCGTGATCCAAAGTGTCATGTCCACATTTCTTATAAACACCTCCAGGGATGGTGACTCCAGTACCTCTCTGGGCAGCCTGTTCCAATGCCTGAGCACTATTGCAGTAAAGAATTTGTTCCTCATGTTCAACCTAAACCTCCCCTGGCACAATTTCAGGCCATTTCCTTGCATTCTGTCACCTGATACTAGGAGGAAGAGATCAACCCTCACCTCCCTCCAACCTCCTTTCAGGGAGTTGTAGAGAGCACTGATGTCTCCCCTCAGCTTCCTCTTTCCCAGACTGAACAACTCCAGGTCCCTCAGCTGCTCCTCACCAGACCTGTTCTCCAGGCCCTTTACCAGCTTTATTGCACTTCTCTGGACATGCTTCAGCAACTCAGTATCTTGCCCAGGTGCTGTCCTGTGCTCTATCAAAAGATAAAAATGTTGGTTACACTTTACATATTCTTTCTGATAACTTACTTAAAAAGCCATGTGGTTAGTACTAGAACATGAAGTCACTCAAACAATGCACTTACTCAGTCTTCTTTAAGGTCCAAATGGCTATTTCAGGTAGATCCAACATCAAGGCTTATTGAAACTTCAGTGTGAGAAGTGTGAGCATTCAGCTTCAGTTATGTTGCTGGTGGATCAGATAGAAGCAGCAAGAATGTTTCCTGCACTGTTGTGCAGGAAACTGACTTGTCTTTATAACAAATATGTTCTGCTCTGTCTCTACTAGAGGATTAATTTTACACTTCAGTAATTCTTATAAACATTTCTGTTTTGACTAGAAACGTAGAAGAAAACACCCTGAAAACAGCGCTGCTACTACAGAGAATGAAGTCTGTCATCCACTTAATGAGTTAAGTTAGAACAGCATGAAAATGTGATTATGTGAGCCATAGTAACAAAAACTCTGAACTGATAAGAAGAGTCGTGTAAAAAATAATGTAAATCAATTGACATCTCTGAGGAATGTGGGTATATTAAATGGACAATGAGGAATTTTGCACAGAAGACTGAGGTTTGAGAGATTTTTATTTTTTCAGTATGAGAAAAAGAGGGGCCTTACTGGTTTCCACTTCATTTAGTGTCTTAATTTCAGGCAAAGACAACTTCCCTGTTTAAAAGGGAAAAGATCAAAGAGAACACCTTGTTTCTGAGACACAGCCAGTCCTGACGGGACATATCCCTCCACGAAATCTCATATGCTTCTTCTGGAGCAGATGGGTAGAAGTAAATTGGCTGGTAGCAGTGGAAGCTTCTAAATCGACTGTTCATGTGAAGAAGTTTGCTTTCTGCTCTCCTACGAAACTCATACAGACTCTTGACTGGAAGCACAGGTGGAAGCTGGGCTATCCAACCTGTCTTGCACGGGTTTAATTTGTGCCGCTTGAACAATCCACACCTAATACATGAAGCTCTGAAGCACAGCTGAAGTTACCCTTGGTTTTGATTTTGCGAAGAGATCTGCCAATTAGGATTTATTCTGACATAATGAAGTGGGCTGTAGGCAAGATTTAATCTTTTATTGATCCCGGAGGCTTGGCAAAACAGAAAGCCAGAAATGAATGGAATAGACTACACAGTGTCTTTGGGTTTTCACTTGATGTTTATTTCTCTAAGTGTGTGGGTTTTTTTTTTTTTTTTTTTTTGCTGTGTGTGTACATCTGCTTTCAGTTGTGCCTGATTATATCAAGCATCTTCTCACATCTGTCAACTCTGACCATACTTACTCCTCTTCGTGAACCTGAAATGGAATTGGGATAGTATACAGCTGTTAAAATGCAAGTGTTGAGGTTGTTTTAAAGTCACAAGTAAATGACTAAAATTTTTTTCGCTAATGCTTCTGCTTGCTGGTGTTACTGGCTTCTTTCTGAGACAGACTAGCATCAGTCTAGCCAACCTTGGCTGTCTTCAGTTCACTGGAAGAGCAATGTTAAAATATCTGGCTATCTGCCAGGGCTGTCAGCCCTAGGCTGTATTACATACACAGAAACTTACATCATCATAAGAAGAAAAAGATGGAGTTCTTAAATACCTCTTCCCTAAAAAGCCCAAACAAACCAAATCACCATTTCTGGAAACTTCTGGCCGCTGAGCATAGAGGTTCAATGACAATGTCAAGAGGACAGAGAATTCATTTTGCTGTCGTAAAGGCTTACCTTAATGACAAAATAAATGGCAGACTGAAACTAATGATGTAGTAGTAAGCAATAATTTTTTCTAGCCCATGCTACTTCGATAGATGTAACAGATCTTCCTGCATACAGTGAATGACCCAGTCACGTTTACCCCTTGTGGTACGACCATACCTTCTTCATGCCAATATCTCTTGACTTGCTCCTCAGCTTGTTAACCTGAGATTCAGCTATTTCAGCTCTTTCTTCAGCATCATCCAGATCATGTTGCTGCTTTCTGTACTTTGAGAGGTACAGATTGGCTTGAGCTTCCTGGTGAAAGAAAACAGTGCAGCTGATTTTTCTCCTGTCCACATGAAGCAAAGCTTTCCACTTCAAGTGGGATGGAAAGTGCTCAGCATGGCTAGGTAACACTAGATGGGAACCACTTGCCTACTAGAGGACCAGGATTCCTGTTTTGCAGTTGATGTTTCCAGTGGCACTATGTTAAGTGAACTGGGAGGTTCTCAGCATGCCTATTGGTGGACTAGGAGGAAAAAAGTCTTTCCTGTTCCTCCCATTGTTCCTCCCTTGCAAAGTGTATTGCACTCTTAAGATAAAATCGAATGCTTTTTCTTAATAATCAACAGATTCATAGCAATATGGAATAGTTTGGGTTGGAAGGGACCTGCCATGGGCAGGGATGCCTCCCACTAGACCAGGTTGCCCAAGACCTCATCCAAACTGGCCTTGAACACCTCCATGGAGGGTGCATCAACAGTTTGCCTGGGCAACCTGTAACAGTGTCACCCAGATATGCTACATACTTTATATTATACACATAGGGATTCTATGAATTTTAATACAAACATTAATACACAAAATATGTGTTTGTACTAAAAGCTTCTATGGAGCAAAGATTGTGGGGTAAAGGACAACAAATTCTCAAAAGTAAAAAAGCCTGAATAGTTACTCACAGCTTCCTCTGCTTGGTGTTTGTAGCTCTTCACTTTTAATTGGAGCTTGTCAATCAGATCCTGCATCCTTGCTAGATTCTTCTTATCTTCTTCTGACTGCATAGAAAAACCATTGATAGGGTTAAGAGTGTAAAAAGGCCTAAAGCATCTCCCATACTGAAATAGGTATGGCTGCCAGAGGTAGCATTTTAGATATCTAGAGCTTAAAATGCAAACAAACCATACACTGATCATCCTGTATAGATGAGAAGGATGTCTGTGGGCTGACTGAAGACTTAGGCAAGCCTGGAGGCTGGGGAATAAAGAAGACTGCCCTCCCATTCACATCTATATGTGTAAATATATATACATACATACACACACCTCTATGTGCACACACTTTCAGAAGCACAAACACACAGATTGTTGCTTGCTCAAGGATGAGGAGCATGATGTCATTATGGAGTGTGCCTCCTACAAAGACAGGCTAGGAGAAGTGGGGCTGTTCAGCCTGGAGAAGAGAAAGTTTCAGGGAGACCTTATAGCTGCATTCGAATATCTGAAGGCTGAGAAGGGACTGTTTAGAAGAGCCTGTAGTAAGGATAATGTTTTGAAATGGAGGAAGTTTGAAATAGAGAATTGTTTTGGTTTGAAACTGGGGCAGGATAGGTTTTGGGCTGGACATCAGGAGGAAGTTCTTCACAATAAGAGTAGTGATATACTGCAAAAGATTGCCCAGGGATGCAGTTAAGGCCCATGCCTATAGACAATCTAAGACCAGACTTTATATGACCTTGGGCAGCCTGATCTATTTGAAGATGTCCCTGCAAGGGGGGGTGGATAAGATGGGATTTGAGGGTCCCTTCCAACCCGATGCAATCCGTGAAACAAACCTGTGGGTGTACCTAAAATGCTGTCATTTCCATACTTAAAAATCTTGTTTGAGGGCATTTCTGGCAAAAGGAGACAGGTGTAAGTTGTCACAGTGTAGAAGCAGAAGGAGCAGCTGCCCCTTCCTTGGAGGTGTTCAAGGGGTGGACAGGGCCTTGAGCAGGCTGGTCTAGTAAGTGGTGTCCCTGTGCATGGCAGACGAGTTATAGTTAGGTCTTTAAGGTCCCTCCCAACCCAAATCATTCTGTGAATCTATGATTCTGTATTCCAAGGAAACAACCTTCAGACTCTGCTTACGAAAGTCATAGGGAAACAACAGGTAGGAAGCTACATAATCTCCTAAAGCAGATGGATGGGATTATCTTCTTAAGGATGCTGTTGAAAGCAAAGGGATCAGCGGTCTGTGCTGAAGACCTTTGTTGAAAGGCAAGCAGCTGTTAGCAATCTGTGTGAGGCTTTAGACTCTAGACCCTGCTGCGCAGCAATAGGTAGCAGAGCCCTGGGACTGGGCAACCCTACACTGAGCGATACATTAAAGCCAACTGAATCTTTCTGGCTCTTTTTAGCAACATCAGCATAGCTGAGGGACAGCTGGGCCCTTTCTTCTCTTGCAGTGTGAATAGTCATCTGAGCCTGCTACATATTAATGCTGTGCTAAAACTGTCCAAATCCCAGCAACAGAGGCTTTCTAACATTATCCACGGTGAGTCAGGCAGGATGATGGTAGCCTTAGGGAGATGTTCTTCCTAGCTCTAAAGCTTCCTACAATCACAGAATCATAGAATTGTTTCAGTAGGAAGAGACCTTTAAGATCATGAAGTCCAACCTTCAGCCTGTCTTTTGGTATTCCAGTGTATAATAGGAGGAAACCAGATTTAATAAAATTTAAACAAAAAAAATAGTCCTCCTACTTTCAAACTCTTTTTTAACTTGAAGTGGTCGTCTTTTGAAGAGTGGGGAAATACAACTGAGAGCAAATTTAATCTGTGCTTGATTTCAGAAGAAAGCTTAGAGTCGTAGAATTGTTTTGTTTGGAAAAGACCTCCAAGATCATTGAGTCCAACCATCAACCCGACACCACCATAGCCATTAAACCATGACCTCAAGTGCCACATCCACACGTTTCTTGAACAAGGATGGTGACTCCACCACCTCCCTAGGCAGCCTGTTCCAGTGCCTGACCACTCTTGCAGCAAAGAAATTTTCCCTGATCTCCAGCCTAAACCTTTCCTGACGCAACTTCAGGCCATTTCCTCTCATTCTACCACCCGATACTAGGGAGAAGAGACAAACCCCTACTTCACTTTAACTTCTTCTTACAGAGTTGTAGAGAGCACTAAGGTCTCCCTTCAGCCTCCTCTTCTCCAGATGAAGCAATCCAGAAAGAGTGAGAAAACTCTGGGAAATGTCATCCCTCATCCTTCACTGAAGCACTGAGGCAACTGAAGATGTTGCTTGGGAGAATCCGTTTCTCCCCAGTGACCTGCTGGTCACCACAGCCCTCGCCATACCTGGTAAGTCAGCTCTTTGATGCGTCTCTCAAACTTGCGTGCTCCTTTTTGGGCATCTGTGTTGCGACGCAGTTCAGTCTCGAGTTCATTCTCCAGCTCACGAACCTTCAAAAACCCAGGAGAAACCCTTTGTGTCATTAAGTGTGATGGTTTGGGAGTTCTCCACCCCCCCACACTTTGTAAAATGACCCAGACTAGACTCAGCGGGATGGAAGTTTAAGGACTGAAGCTCTATTTACAGCTCAGCACAATGTACAAGCAGAGATATACACTATATACAGGAATATTTACAGAAATATACAAGTTAAAGGTAATACAGAAACACAACTCCCCTCCCAGAAATCAGAGACCCCAGGAGGGGCTCCCAACCACCCTTTCACCTTCTCCCCATCCCTATACCTTACCCCAGGGTTTGCCTTACATGCAAAGTGAGTTTGGAGGATTGGCCAGGGGGGTTAGAAGGAAAGTGTTTAGTTAGGTTACTCAGCAGAGAGGAGAAGGCAAGAAGCTAGACAGCCCAAGCGTCTGCAAGACCGAGTGTCTTATCTACATTTATGTTCTTAAACATCTCAGCAAGCCTATGAGTGAAGTAGACATCACCATTGTTTCCTTTTCACAGCCTATAATATAATTTTCTCCATTAAAACATTCCAGTTAGCCTCAAACCAGCACATTAAGCTTTGCTGATAATTTGGTTCATGGTTCAAGGAATGCTCTTTTTCTCAGCGCCTCCATAAAGCTGAATTTCAGGAGTCAGTAAAAATGTTGCCTTGCCATTCTGCTTTTTTAAGCTGCAATTGCAGTCAAAGCTGCAGCCATATGCAAAGGCAAAAAAAAAAAAAAAAAAAGTTTAACTGAAGCAAGCCTTGGAGAAGCTTTTGGCTGGTTTTAGTTGTTGTTTTTCTTACATTTAACGTTAAATTAAGGACTCTGTCATCTGCTGTGGCTACAACAGCTCGTTCGTTGTAGCTGGATGATGAAGGGGAAGCATACCTCCAAGAAATGCATTTTGTAAAACACAGGACAGAATTCACACTATCCCTTATTGACCTCTATGAACTTGAACAGGCAGCCTTAGGGCACCTACCTGGTCCCAGTTCTGTAAGCAGGAGACAGTGGGCCAAAGTTGGATCACCAACTTACCCTGGATTCCAGTTTCTGGATCTGCTTCTTGCCACCTTTCAGGGCTATTTGTTCTGCTTCATCCAGTCGTTTCTGGAGGTCTTTGATGGTTTGCTCCATGTTCTTCTTCATTCTCTCTAGGTGAGCACTAGTATCCTGCTCTTTTTTAAGCTCTTCAGCCATCATTGCTGCCTGAAAAACAACCACATTTTACAGCAGCTCTCTTGTGATACTGGGTTATGATGGAATGATGAAAGATCTATCTGTTGGGACTAACCCCTATTTGGATCACTCCCTGTATCCAAAGCTTGAGAGAATATCTTGTGTGCTGATATCTTGCCTACACAAAGAAAACCCAAGGACAGAACAGCCTTGGAAGACTTGTTTTCCTCCCTGTGACTGAAGACTCTCCACAGATTAGCACCTGGGCTACACCATGTCTCATTCATAATACCCACAAGTAAGTCTCTGCCATGGACTGCAAACATCTTACATAAAGCTTACTCACAATTTAATTTTGGTGTGTGCAGCTATGGAAAGGTAGAACAAAAGGCTCCAGGGAGACCTTGTAGCAGCCTTCCAGTATCTGAAGAGGGCTGCAGGAAAACTGGGGGAGGGGGAGGGGGTACATTTTACCAGGAGTTGTTGTGATAGGATGAGGGACAATAGCTTTGAGCTGGAAGAGGGAGGATTTAGACTGGATATAGGAAGAAATTCTTTACAGTAAAGGTGGTGAAACCCTGGAACAAATTGCCCAGGGAAATTGTGGATACTCCACTCTCTGGAGGTGTTCGAGGGCAGATTTGATGGGGCCTTGAGCAACCTGGTCTACTGGAAGGTCTCCTTGCCCGTGGCAGGGGAATTGGAACTAGATGATCTTTAAGGTCGCTACCAACCCGAACCATTCTATGAACCTTAAACTACTGGCAGACAAATTTCCCTGCACAGCCATAGCCAAGAGCTGCCTCAAGCAGCAGAACAGCTTTTGCAATCTGGTCCCAGCCTCCTGGGATAGAAAGCTCAGCCTAAACATCTTCCACTAGTCCCTAGCTGTTCTGTGAGACACATAAGAGAGTATCAATTAACCCATTCCTTCTCTGATGTTTGTACCTGCCACCAGGAACCATTCACAGATTTTGTACCCATCTCTCAGCACCTTTCAGCACGCAGCAACTACTACATCCAGGCTGGAGCTGAATCAAGGATGGTCATCTTAGACTCACAGAATCATGGAATTGTTTTGGTTGGAAAAGTCCTCTAAGATCAAGTCCAACTACTGATCTAATGCCACCATGGCCATTAAACCATGTCTCAGAGTATCACACCTACTCTTTTTTTTAACACCTCAAGACACATGACTCACAGAAACCTCAAGCTTTAGCTTTCATTTCATCTGAGCTGAACTCTGAAGACATGGACTTCTCCAGGTCTATATCTGCCCAAAGTTTGTCTTCTCTAGAGGAAGAATGCACTCCATCTCTCCTCATGGGATCTTTGGTGTTTTTCCAGACACCTAGTTCTGAAGTCTCTTGTTTGGCATTCAGTAGTTTTACTTGTCACATCAGATTCTATGTACACCAGAAGACCAGTTAGGGCTTAGTTCAGTGTGAACTGGTGTAGCCTGTCCAGGTGTATGATTTACCTGTTTCGAAGGTGACATGACCTGAGTCTTTCAGGATCAGTGGGACCCTAAAAACAATCTGATCTAGTTGGAGGTGTCCTTGCTCACCTCAGGGGAGTTGGACAAGATGACCTTTAAGGGTCCCTTCCAACCCAATGCAATCCATGAATCTGCAAATGGAAACTCCATTCTTGGGGCAGAAACTCCCCAACAAAACAACCAAACCCCAACCCTAAATATTAGGAATAAGTCCTTCCTCTCTTTTTACTGCTAGCTTCTTCTGTTTTGTAGTTTCATCAATTACCTCCATGGAGTGCCTTGAATCTATAAGCTTTGGAACAAGCACAGAAATGGGAATTTGGGTATATTTTCTCAGCTGTCCCAAGATGCTACAGTACCGAAAAGAAGTGACCAAGGAAGCATCCTACTTACATCTGTGATTGCTTTCTTGGCTTTTTCCTCTGCGTTCCGGCACTCCTGCATCGATTCCTCCACTTCATTCTGCATCTGGGAAATGTCACCCTCCAGCTTCTTCTTTTGATTGATCAGGCTTGTGTTCTTATATGAAGTTTATTTTGGAAAGGAATAGTGGAAAAAGGAGGAATGATGATTAGAGACATAACTCCTCTAAACAGCATAGCACACCAAGGCTTACTGATTTTTCCAACTCCAGTATTACACAGAGAACTATTTGGGCAAGGAGAACCAGGTATGAGGTGAGGGCTGACCTTGACCTATGAGGCTTCAGACTAAGAAGATATTTAAAATCCTCTCAAAGCTGTAAATATTCAAATAAAATAATAAGCAACAGGCTGAAAGAGAAAAAATAATGAGGCAGTTCAGTTTAGAAAACTAAGGGTCCATAATCAGCTAGGCAATGAGGAGACTGAAACGGAAGCCCCATGTCATCAATGGGCTGGATGAAACACTGTGTCTGTAGCCCACTTTTGTTTCTTTCTTACCATTATTTGGTGAAGAGAAGCTTTGGGATTGGTGGTGAGTCAGGACATGGCCCTCCATGGCCCTGAAAAAACTGTGGCATCCACTGTGACAGTCATAGAATGGTTTGAGTTGGAAAAGACCTTAAAGACCATCTAGTTCAAACCCCTTTGCCATGAGCAGGGACACCTTCCACTCGACCAGATTGCTCAAGGAGTCATCCAGCCTGGTCTTAAACACTTCCGAGGACGAGGCATCCACAACTTCTCTGAGCAACCTGCTCCAGTGTCTCACCACCTTCATAGTAAAGAACCTCTTCCTACTGTCCAAAGGCCACCCATGGCTTCACTATAGCAGCAAACTGGTTTTGCAGCGTGGAAAAAGGAAAGAAATTGAACTTACTCTTATTATCTTACATCATCACTTTTCCTAGGAACTGTTTATAACCAGTTGGCTGAATCACAATTCCAGCTGACTTGAAGGGGGGGGAAGGCAGCATATCTACAGAGTGACTAACTTCCTCTCCCTGATTTTCTTCCTTGAAGGAGGGCAAGGTGTGTCTGCCTTATGGCAGCAATGGACAAAAGAGTGGCAGTACCTAACAGACAAGCCCCAGTTCAACCCAGTGAGGGAGAGAGCACAAAAAAACCCCAAAACCAACCTGAGTGTGAAGCAGGTTCACACGTTCAGTGGCTTCCAGCAACTCGTGCTCTGCCAGCTTCCTTGCTCGTTCAGTCTGGTCCAGCAAAGCCCTCAGTTCATCCAGCTCTGACTGGAGAAGGTTGTTCCTCCTGTCAGAGACCGCCAACTGCTCCTTCAGATCTTCATTAACATGTCCTGAGTCATCCAGCTGCACCTGAAGCTCCTAGAAACATAGAATTGTTTTGGCTGAAAAAGACCTCTAAGGTCATGGAGTCCAACCTTCAAACTAACACCACCATGGCCATTAAACCACATTCCAGAATACCACGTGCACATGTTTCTTGCACAGCTCCAGGGACGGTGACTCCACTGGGAAGCCTGTTCCAATGCCTGACCACTCTTGCAGCAAAGAAATCTTTCCTAATCTCCAACTTAAACCTCCCTGGCATAATTTCAGGCCATTTCCTCTCGTTGTGTCACCTGATACTAGGAAGAGCAGACTGACCCCACCTCACTTCAGCCTCCTTTCAGAGAGCTATAGAGGGCAATGTAGTCTCCCCTCAGCCTCCTCTTCTGCAGACTGAACAACCCCAGTTCCCTTAGCTGCTCCTCCCCAGATCTGTTCTTCAGACTCTTCACCAGCTTTATTGTCCTCCTCTGGACATACTTCAGCATCTCAGTATCCTTCCATTTGAACAAACCTGATGTTTATTCCTTTTTTACCAATGCAATTGTGTTTTGAGCCTCTGTTGCTTACTTAAGAGGAGCCCAGATTGCAGAGGTAGTGTGGGGCCCACATAAAGAACTCCAATGCCTCATAAAGAAGAGAGAAACAGATAAATGGAGACAGGCTTCCTCCACACGGTGAGCTTTTGTGTTGTGCAGTGTAATGGGGGAAAGACCTGTATGTGTGAGTTCTTGTGATTTTGCCCAGGGCAGAACTAGCTGCTTAAGCATGGGAGAGGATTTGACTTCAGAGGTATCTTAGCAAGGAATCACAGAATTAATCAGGTTGAAAGAGACCTCTAGGGTCATTGAGTCCAACCTATCACCTAACCCTTCTAATTAACTAAACCATGGCACTAAGTGCTTCATCCAGTCTCCTTTTAAACACCTCCAGGGATGGTGACTCCACCACGTCCCCGGGCAGCCCATTCCAATGCCAATCACTCTTTCTGTGANGGTATGGCCTAACCAGTGCTGAGTACAGGGGCAGAGTGACTTCCCTGGTCCTGCTGACCACACTATTCCTGATCCAGGCCAGGATGCCATTGGCCTTCTTGGGCACCTGAGCACACTGCAGGCTCATGTTCAAAGCATCTCTTCAACTTTTATTTTTTTTCTCCCCCCTTTTCTTTAAGCTATTACAAATGTCAAAGCAACAGAACTGAATAGATTCATAAAATCACAGAACAGTTTGGGTTGGAAAGACCTTAAAGATCATTTAGTTCCAACCCCCTGCTATGGAGAGGGACACCTCCCTGCTGAAGGCCTTATCCAGCCTGGACTTGAACGCCTCCAGGGAGGGGCATCCATGACCTCCCTGGGAAATCTGTTCCAGCGCCTCACCACTCACTCTCTGCCCTCCAGCCAACTGACTTACTCTTGACTTTTAAAGGACCTGCAAGCTCACAAGAAAATCACAGACCATTAGTTCCTCATGCTGTAGGATTTTTTCCCACTGCAGGAGGTTGTAGCCAGCAAGAGTTTTATGACAGGATCTCATCCAATCTGTATACAAACCTTGGAAGAAATGTATTTATCAGCATTCTCTTACACCAGATGTGATCACTAGCAGGTTTTCTTGTGCATGTTCAGGAGCAGCTTCTCAATTACCATCACAATTTTGGCTTTGTCCTGTGCTGAATAAAGCCTGGCCCACACCTACCACTGGGTGCTTGGGACTGGCAGCTCTCGTAGTACCTTTATTTGTGTCTGCAAGACACGTGCTGACTTTGTGGCTTCTGCAGCATGCCTGTTAGCATGGCTGAGCTGGACTTCCATCTCATTGAGGTCCCCTTCCATCTTCTTCTTGAGCCGGATGGCCTCATTTCTGCTCCGGGCTTCAGAATCAAGTGTGGACTGCAGTGAATCTATGGCACGCTGCTGGTTTCTCCTAAGAAGGACACACAAAGGATGAGTGAAGCCATTTCCTATCTATACAGGAATGCAGAACTGCGTGCAATGGAAGTGTCTCATTTCCAGAAATGGGAGTGTACTTCTGAATTACAAGGATACCACAGGTTTTCAGTGCCTCACTTCTAACTGGCTGGTGTGCTTCACACCCTCAGATAACTCCTGACCTGTAAGCAGCTACAGCATCTCTCTACTGCACCTCCTTTGGTGGCATAGGAGCAAAGAGTTTTCTCAGATGTCTTGTAAACTCAAGAAAGTCCAGCTTTGAGACTCACAAGAAGCACTTCAAGCTTAGCAGTCTCTCTCCAAGATCATAAGAATGTCCATCTAAACATGAGGAAGAACTTGTTTAAGGGTGCTGAAGCATTGGGACAGGCTGCCCAGAGAGGTGGAATCTCCATCTCTGGAGACATTCAAAATCCACCTGGGCACATTCCTGTGTGACCTCTAGGTGACCCTGCCTTGGCAGTGGGGGGTTAGACTTGATGATCTCCAAGAGGTCCCTTCCAACCCCTGCCATTCTGTGATTCTGTGATATTTTGTAGATTCACAGAACATTATGTTGGAAGGGACCTCAAGGGTCATCTGATCCAACTCTTCTTGGGAAAAAGAACAAATATGTTCAGTAACAGTAGATAAATCAAAGTTCTTGCAGTAAGCAGCCTCAGATAGCAGTACCCAGAAATTGTACCATGTACTGGCTTGCACAGGCAATTGATGTGGTTTCTGGAAGTCTTTGGGCAGGTTGTAGAGCCCACGCAGCCTCCCTGGGTGCTCACAGAACTGTGTTTGGAAAGCTCTCCAAGTGGCAAAGAAGAATATGTGTTCTTCTAACAGTGCTGTTCATTTTCAGACAGTGGGGTTAATAGAGAACTGGTATTCTGATGGAAGACTGGATTTTACAGAAAACAGAAAGATGTGGTAGCACTTCACTGAATTATTCATACAATGATTTGAGTTGGAAGGGACCTTAAAGATCATCTAATTTCAACCCCACTGCCATGGGCAGGGACATCTTCCACTAGACCAGGTTGGTCAAGGCTTCATCCAACCTGGCTTTGAACACCTCCGGGGAGAAGGCATCCACTACCCCTCTGGGCAACCTGTTATGGTGTAACCACCATTCACTGGGATGTTTTACATCTCAGCCTTTTTCTGAATGCATTCTGGGAAAAGATTAATCAAGCCGAGGGTAGGCAGCTACATTCTAAGCTAATTAGGTGCTCTTGATAGTAAATGGCACCTCCAAGCTATAATTTACTTTGTCTTCAGGTTTATGTTGGACTGCATTTCTTAAGCTCAATTAAAAGAGGAATAATTCAGGAATGGAAATCTGTGCTATGGACATCTAAAGTTAGAAGAGATTAAACTCGCCCTAATTACCAGCCTGGTCCCCATGTGAAAGGCAGTTTGGAAAGCAGATAGAGACAGGTGCTTCATTTTTTGCCTATCTAATAGTCAAGACCTGTAATGAAACTTTGGCTGTCTTACAGTCTGAATATATGAATATGACTCACACAGTGAAATATTTATCTTACTGCTGGCCAAGGTTTGTTGAAAGAGCCTGGGAAGTCAATGAGTCAACAAGGTGAAATTCAGCAAGATACTGAGCTAGACTCCAGGAGAACAACAATGAGTCTGCTGAACAAGTTAACAGCAAAACATGGTTGGACTCCATGATCTTAGAGGTCTCTTCCAACCAAAACAATTCTATGATAACAAAGCTGAGACATAAAATATTAATGAGGATAGCTTGTCTGAGATGTCTATAATCCAGGCACTGAGATCTCTATAATCCAGACACCTGCAGGACATCAGAAGATGGTATTTGAAAGGGCTAAAACATTATTTGTTTTTAAAGCATTCATCCTATCAGTCCTCAGCTGGCCAGACTGAGCCTTGAACTTGCCCTTCCCTAATCTTTATTTTACTAAGAAACAATTACGTGGTTCTTGGATTAACAGTGTTACAACAATGACTAAAACAAGGGCAGGGATTTCTAAAGGAAGGCATACAATGAAAATTAGTGCATTCTTATATGGGTAAATGTATAGAATCATAGAATTGTTTTGGTTGGAAAAGATCTTCAAGATTATCAACCCAACACCACCATGGCCATTAAACTATGTCCCAAAGTGAAATGGCCACGTATTTCTTGAACATCTCCAGGGACAGTGACTCCACTAGAGAGTTCCGTGGGAGGGCCCAGGTAGGTTCCTAGGCAGCCTGTTCTGATGCCTGACCACTCTTGCAGAAAAGAAGTTTTTCCTAATATCCACCTAAACCTCCACTGGCACAATTTCAGGCCATTTCCTTTCATTCTATCACCTGATACTAGGGAGAAGAGACTGATCCCCTGCCTCACTCCCACCTCCTTTCAGG
>VWYK01067309.1:4123-21235 GCA_013399775.1 Semnornis frantzii | reverse complement strand
AACTATATATTAATATTTTACAAATATTGTCGCACAGTAATTAATTACCCCTCCTGTTACACTGACCAAAGTGGAGGAGGTGGGCTTGGTAGAGGCCCCTGGGTCTGCCTCCAGGATGATGTCCTACCAAAGTACACAAAGAAAGAGTTTGTTGACACATGTATTTTGTGTAGGAGCATCTGGAGAATATAACACACAAGGGACTGGATTACGAGTTTCTTGTATTACCTTGGCTGTTATATTATGTAAGAGAGGCAGATTGTCCTGACACTATTATTGTCATTAAAGAATATTGTGTTTTTAATTTGCACAGTTCCTTCCTCAGCATTGTTTGATACAAGTAGATGATAACAGATTGGTTATTGTGAGTTATTAATAACATATTATTTACTCACTGTATGCCTACAAGCCAGAGCAGTAAGCAAGGGTGCTTTGTCCTACTCGTGCCTCCCCACATACACAACTGAACAGATCATCTTTGATCTTTGCCTCCTGAGGTCTCACTTCAGTTTGAACTTGCTGCTTACTGTTCCCTTCACCCCCACTCCAGCCTCTATCTGTGTTTGAGGGATTCTGGAATAAAGGAAAACAATTCGCTCTGCCTTCTGCATTACCTCTTGCGTTTGTCTGGAGTCAGTGTTCTGGTCTGTTTTTGATTTCCATGATTCTGTAGTGCTTTTGAATCCAAGGTGCTAAATATAGAACTAACCCATAATAGTCAGCCTCTTTTTCTGTTTCTGCCTTACCATGTTATTTTCTGCTTTTATCATTTAAGCCTAATGCATTTACATTATTAGGAGATCTCCAGTATGTACAACGTGGTTATGAACAAGTCGAGGGCCTCAAAAGTTTCCAGCAACATTAGTCTGAATAAAACCAAGTAAAAAAAGAGACTATTCACTGGCTCTTTGGGAGGAGAACTGGTGCAGTGCAGGATGGCACCTTCCCTTTCCACTCCCTACTGCAAACCTGTGTTTGCCCTCTGGGCAGGGTGAACACATCCAGCACACTAGAAAAAAAATGACAATCTGGAGAGAAATCAGCAGACAGCATGAAAAGCGCTGGCTCAGACATCTCATGTTGGCAGACTCCTACCAAAATTAGTTCTGGATAAGCCAGAACATCTGCAGTCGGAGCAAACTATTCCTCTTTCTTTCTAACACAGTCATGCCCCAAAAAATACAAGTCAGGAAAATGTTTGGGGAAATTACTAAGGAGCACGGAGGGAAAAGAGTATCCAGAGAAATATGGAACCATTTGAGACATATATGATGTCATGTGTAATAAACAGCTTGGATTTATAAGGACTAAAGCAAGCCAAGGCCAAGTGATGGCTTTAGGGGACAGAACAGCCCAAACCTGCCAAGGAAAGAAATGTGGTGGATATAAAGGGCCAGCCCCACAGGAGACATGAGGACCACTCAGCACAGCTCTGATGTTGTACCTGTGCTTTCCCAAGCCTAACTGATATCACTGGCTGCAGTCAGCAGCTGGGGAGGTGCAGGCTACTGGGGAGACTTGGTAGCGTCCCTTCATCTCTGTCCAAGTATCTTTGGCCTTGTCTGTACAAGATGGATGTGAGGGAGGACTTCTGTGTGATTCAGGGGAATTTTATTTGTTAAGCTTGGTTATTGAGGTCAGGGTCCCTTTGTGCAAGAGTCCATGCAGTATATCTGAAGACCTACCACAAGGTATGGACGTCAACAACTGACCCCTCCAGAAGAAATGTAAGTCGAATCTTGCATGAAGAGCTGCCGTGGGCACAATGAAATGAATTTCTCTTTACTTGGAGAAGCTTGTTGTGCTTGGCATGAATATCAAAGTGGTATATGAAAAGAGACTGAAAACACCTGTACTATGCCTCAGAAATCAGTGTTTGAATACATTCTTAATTTCAGGTTCCTCTCAAGGGCAACATGTCATGGTTTTGGAAAGGAAGGTCTTTGCTATATTCTTGGTCAAGGTCTCTTCACTCATTCAATCTTCATTATTGACAGTTCTCCTGGGTTATTTTTTGGGAAAACCAAACTATTTTCCTTTGAAATAAACTTCAAATATAACTACAAGTACAGTTCCCTCCGGGCATTTCTTCCAGTAGACACTATGGATGATACACCAAGAATGCCTGCCCTGCAAAGCCCTCCAGCACTAAACCACCAGCAGTATGTATACCCTGAATGTATGACTTTATGTCACACCCTGGAGGTGTTGAAGGCCAGGTTGGAGGAGGCCTTGAGTGAGCTGTACTAGTAGGAGGTGTCCCTGCCTATAGTGGGCTGGTTGGAACTGGCTGATCCTTGAGGTCCCTTCCAACCTTACCATTCTATGATTCTATGATTCTATGTCTATAAGTCATGCTCAACTGCAGCTTAAAGAGACTGCAAGGAAGCTATTTGGCTTATTCACACTCTCTGCTTTGCTGCTGGGAGCACTGATTTTCGTGGTGCATAACAGAAGACCAGAGGACAAATCCATTGCTGCTGGAAATCATAGTAGCTCCACAGGTCTAGGCTGCTGCCAGCAAAACAGATGGCCCATGAGTGGTGCAGGAAAGCAACTGCTGTATTCATCCAGAAAGGGCATTGCAAAAGGCAGTACCACACTGGTCTCTGCTGCATACTGGCAAAGGACAAAAGGTATACTATGTGGGAAAGGGCCATATGTTGACCTAGAGTGTGATGATGACCATGTACCTCAGTGGGTGGGAAATCTCAAATATGACAGCTCTGGTTGTCTACATTTTCCTAGCAAGAAATGCCAGAGCACCCATGCATGTGGCCAAAAACTTTGCTGCAGGCTGGTGAAAAGGAATTCTCTGATGTATCTTCAAACTCTCCTGGAATCAGTTAGTCCTGCCACTTTTGAGCTGTTCCTACTATGGCAAAAATTAATCCCAAATATTCACTGACCAAACATCTAAAATGCATTATACGCAGCGTGAGGGCTAGAAGTTAAATGAAGAAGGGAAAAAAAGAAGGAAGACAGAAGGTAGGGTAAGAACACAGTCAAGAAACTAAAATTGTATCATGTCCTAGAGGTACAGGAATTCAGTGTCAGGAAGCAGACTATACAGACTATAACCTCCATCCAATGCTCCAAGAGCCAGTCTCTGCAGGGGCACGTGTGCCCAAAGAGAGCTTTGCCACAGAGCTGGAATGAGTGCTGCAGGCATCACTGCCCTCCAGCAAACTTTTCTCTTGCTCACCACAGCCTTAAACCAGGTGCAGACTGAAAACAGTCTGGGTACAAGCCTGAACAGTGTCCCATGTTCACTCATACTACAAGTTATGGACACAGTCCTTAGTGTGTTTTTGGCTTTGTCCAGCTTGCGCTCTTCCAGGCAGAGCATCTCTGCGGTTAGCAGATGGTTAATCCACGCTCAATAGTGGTCTGGGCTTGACAGGGCTCAGCTTGAGAAATACTTGAATCTGTCCCACATCATCCCAACTGCTAAAACTTGACTGACAAAGCCCTAAATAAGATCATCTTTTAGCTCCTCTTCCCTTGCCCTCCTCCTGGCTAGTAATGCCTCTTTTGAGGCCAGCCATGAATGATCTGCCAGAGGGAAGTTCTTAAGCTTTATGCTGAAGTAGCCTGCCTTATGTTCTCCATTAGGCAGGCTTTATTCCTCCCATGTCCAGCATTACACCAGCAGAAGTTGGATTAGACTTGTATTTCTTGGCTAAACAATGGCTAGAGGAAGCATGATAATTATCTACAAGCATTTGATGGGTGTGAACTCCAGTAAGGAAGAGGAATTGTTTAGTACGGTTAAAGGACTTTTATGGCCCAAAGCGATTAGATTAAATTCAACAAAGAAAAGCACAAACTGAAAACCCTTCCTAATACCTAGCAGGCTGCAAGGGCAGCTCCCAGGGGATGCGGTGATGTCTGGGTCAGTTGAAAAGTCAGGGGGAGCCAAGCAGTATCGATGTCAATGACGTCGGAATGCCGTGCCGTGAACGGCGTGTCCGTTCTCCCTGCGGTGCCCGCACCCACACCGCTCTGCGGCTACGTGAGAACACACCCAGGAGAATAAAGAGGAAAGAAGGACGTCAGCCTGGTTCAACCCCTGCCTGCACCTGATTTGTCCCCTTCAGCGGGTGGTGTAACACCCTAAACAAGTTTTCCTGCTGCTGACAGCGATTCTGATCTCAAGGCTGCACTTAGACTTTCCAAAGTGAGCCACGAGTGAGCTGTCAGCAGGCTGGGGCTTGAGTCCCAGCTTACAGCTAAACTCAGGTTATCACATACTTACAGGTATGCCATCAGCATTGCCTTCAGGTTACATCTTTATTGGCTTGAGGATCCAGTATGGGATGAGTAACTTCATACAAGAGAACAAACAGGAGTGCGTGGTTCCTATGAAAATACACTGGTGGTCCCTTACTCACTGCAGGGAGAAGTGAGCTTGCTCTCACACACACAAGCAGCAGCATGTCATAATCCCAGCTACACCTGCACAGAGCTGCTTGTCCTTTTTCTCTGAAAGCCAAGCATAAAGTGTGCAAAGCCATCCCACAGAAGTTTCTGAAGGTGAACATGAACCCACTTAAACACTGAGAACAAATGTCAGTGTTTTGAGCACTGCTGTGTCTTTTGAAATGCTGTAGCCTCCCAAGAAAAAAAAAAAGGGTGGGGGTGGGGGTGGGATTTGTGATGCATGATGACTCAGGATACTTTCCCCTGGCACGTCTGTTTTTCTACCTAGTTATACAGATGCAATAGCAAAGCCATGAGATAAGCCAGGTAAGGTTTGCTGTGGGTGTCCTGGTCGTCTAGGAGACAAGAACTTTATTTGCCTTACATGACTTGCAGGCAAGAGTAGGACAAGCATACCTTGCTTTTAAAAGAGCATATTGCTTCCAAATTGCAGGTTATCTGTTCTGAAACACCACTTAATGGCTTATCTCCTTCTCTAATCGATGTGGTTGTTGGCGTATCGTTAAATCTCACTTAGCACAAGTGTGAGACGCCTGCTGCTACAGGCTGCCAGCAGAAAGGCAAGGAGAACATAGGCAACCTCCCATGGCACTTGCAAAGAAGACCCTCATCTGTTGAACACATAATAGGTCAGGAAGGGAGTGAGGAATTCAAAAGCCTTAAAAAACCAGACTGGATCCGAGCCTTCCGTAGTGCCTCATCTCAAACTGTCTTCTCCCGAGGGAGTCATTCTTCAAATGTTTTGTGTGTCTCCTGCTGGTGTCTCTTTCTTCTGTTTTATTTCAGGAGCAATTTGGCTGTTTCTGCATTTAGTGAGCCTCCTCTCTTTATGCAGAGTTAGAGCTAATGGGTATCTGCACATATGCAAGAGACTGATGGGCTTATCACTGCCTTCCTTTGCATGTCCACCACCTAAACCCTAGGACTGCTTTGGTCAGGTGTGCACATTATAAACTAGCCAACAGAGTAGGCATGGCACTATTCCAAAGTCTCTGCAGCTCTGATAGATTCTTCCTCCCAAACCTGGCTGGCTGCAGATGGCTCAGATAATAATAGGGTTTTTTTAAAAGATTTTTTTCCCCCTCACAAGCAGAGAGTATCAATTTTGGTGGCTTCATTAAAAATTGCATGCTTAAGGATGCCATTTTGTTCATTCTGAACAAAAATTTCCTTCATATAAAAAGCTGGCAGGTAGTCATGTTTTGGATGATGCTTAGAAAAGATTCATTTTCTTTCCCAGGTACCTACAGCCTTTTCAGAGTGAAATGTGCACACTGTATGAGTAGTGGAGAGGTAGAAAAGAAGGCATACATGGTTTCTGTCACCTCACATAACCACACAGGTAATGTCCTGCCAAATGTTATCAGCGGCTGCTCCCAAAACCTCTCATGAACGCATGTCAAGCTTGTGCCATGAGAAGCAGTAACTCCTGTATGGTCCAGGTTGGCCTGGAAACTAGATAAGCTCAGTCCAACATAAAAACCCATTGTCCTGGGATTTTCATATTTGGCTTTGCAAGCTCAGAAGGTTTGGTGCTCATGAACTGGGCTTGAAGAAAAGCTGAGGCCTAACCTGAGAAACTGTGCTGGTTTGAGGCTAATTGGAATATTTTAATGGAGAAAATTATATTATAGGCTGTGAAAGGAAAACACTGGCGATGTCTGCTTCACTCATGGGCTTGCTGAAATGCATAAGACAGAATACAAAACGAAGATAGGCCACTCAGGCTTGCAGACACTCTGGGGCTGTCTAGCTTCTTGCCTTCTCCTCTCTGCTGAGTAACTTCACTAACCACTTTCCTTCTAATCCCCCTGNGTAAATAGAGCTTCAGTCCTTAATTTCCAGCCAGCTGAGTCTAGTCTGGGTGATTTTACAAAGTGTTGGGCAGGTGGGGAACTCCCAAACCATCACAGCAAGGTTGAGCACTGATCCCTGTAGGAGGCTCGACTGCACTTCATAACCCAATTGAGCTTTCACAAGTCTGTTTAACAATAGTGTTCCATTTAAAATTAATGTTACCATGCTTTCTTTCCTCTGTGTTGAGGGGTAGGACCCTAGAAACCCAACCTATACTAAGATGAAATCTGAGAGTCGAACATCAGAAGCAGACAGCTGTAGGGTCTTTAGAGCCTTCCTCTGTGTGATAGAGTCCCTAGATAATTTGGATAGTGTCCACAGTATTGACAGCAGTATTGACCCACATTGATCATGATGGTTTTTTCAAATGCATGCGTTGCAGGCTTCTCAGACTGGCTCTCAGACTGACTCAGAACAGAAGTTCCTTTGCTTTTCTTGCTGTTGTAGATCAGTTTGTGGCCAAATAAGTAACTTTGTTGGGCTACATTGGGCTACATCAAGGTCTTGCAATGACAAGACAAGGGGCAATGGGTTTAAAGTGGCAGAGGGAAGATTTAGATTGGATGTTAGGAGGAAGTTGTTTACAGTGAGGGTGGTGAGACACTGGCACAGGTTGCCCAGGGAGGTTGTGGCTGCTCCCTGGCTGGAGGGGTTGAAGGCCAGGTTGGAGGAGGCCTTGAGTGAGCTGCACGAGTGGGAGGTGTCCCTGCCTATGGCAGGGGCTTGGAACTAGATGATCCTTGAGGGCCCTTCCAACCTTACCATTCTATGATTCTATACATTACCCAACAGGTGTTTTTAGCATTTCATTGGACTTTCATGTCAAGACTACATCACTTATTAGGTATCTGAGGGCATGCCTACCAAAGTTGCCACCTGGCCATTTCCCAGCTACAGAGCACACCTTATAGCAGTCTGTTGTAATGACCTTTCTGGGCACATCTGAGCCCATCCTGCCTGAATGAACACCAGAAGCACAGCAGAGGGACTGTGGCATGGGAATTCCCAATTTTGCAGCATGGCCACACTGGTGTGATGCCAGGGCAGCTCTCCATGTGTGCTAATAAACTGAACCATGGGCCAATATTTATGAGTTCAGGACCTGTGATGGAGTCACAGGAATTCTCTTCAGCTAGATCCAAACTGGTGATACTGGTTGCATTTGGCCTGTGCTCCAAAAGCCAACCAGCTGAGATGTTTGCACAGAGCTCCATCCTGTGAGGTGGACATGGCATATCCTGGAGTTTTTAACACCTGAATCCACCTGTCAGCCCTTGAGGGAGAAAAGTGTCCATTTTGGAGGGGAGAAGAGGGTCAGGTTCAAAACCAGCCTGCAGTGTGTCTGCAAATCCTTAGGCAACATGCCAACATCTAAGCCCAACCAACTCTCTCCTTACTTTAAACACTATTTATTTGGTTTACTTAGTGATGCAAGCCCTATGAGTTGTCCCTGGCACTCCTCTTTATCGGGCACAGGGATTCCCCTGCTCTCACGCAGCCACTCCCTAACTTGGCCACTGTCTCTTGGTGGTTCTGTGGGCCATGCCTTTTTACCCAGAGGGCAGTTAGCATGCCAGGAAGGCTTCAGCCCCAAGTTCAGACTGAAGTGTTTAGGGCTGCTCTGAGTGCTGAAGAGATGCTGCTAAGTTGCTGGGGTACCAGAACCTGTTTTCCTCCCAGGGGAATTTCTCTCTCAACTGATTTGAAGGAGACAGGTAGACTATAAAGTGCTCTTCTTTCTGGCTGATGGAAGCTTCACTGTTCTCAGTGCCATGTATCCTATTCTTAGGCTTTCTCTACCCTTGCATCAGGAAATGCAAGCACTCACGCTGAACAGTGGCTCCCCCATCACTGGTTTTCCTTGCATGGCAGTTTGACAAAGGGATGCCTTGGTACAAGAGAGACATCTGTAAACTGGAGGAGATTCACTGAACACCAATATTTAAAAGCACAATGCTCTTGGAAACATCTGCAAGGCAGCAATTTAGAGTGCAGCTATTAGCATGCTGGGACAAACCTCAAGTGAAATAAAAAGAAATGAACTTGTTAAATATCTCTAAAGCAGGCATGTAAGAAGAAGACATCTTGTGTAAACAGTGTTTTCCATGGAGGGCTACAGCTCCATAATTATGTGTTATTTGTGAGAAGAATGTAGAGGCTGAGGAGTGAATATATTCCAAATGCACCCAAACCCTGACCAGGCAAAGGCTGTGATTTTAGCCTGCTTCAGAGAGAGAAGAACAAGCTCATGCCTTTTGTTTATTTTCCTTGAGCTCTTTGCAACAATTGTGCTTTTCACTGGAAATGACTCACCTGGCAAAGAAGATAAGAAACCCACAAGAACTGTTGAACAAAAAAAAAACCCCAAACCAACAACCTAAAACACCCCCCCCCAACACCCCAAACCAACCAACCAACAACAAAAAACCAAACAAACTAACAAAAAAACCCAAACCACCTCACAGTGCTGGAAACTGTCTTCCAAGTTTAAGGTCTACAGTCCTTTTGAAGCCATATTCAGACCCTTCAGGCTTCCCTAATTACCAAGAGGAAGAACTGTCATTCTTTTCTAAATGTGATGTCAGCATTCATTACAAGCAACAAGCACAAAATCATCCACAAACCTTCCTATGACCTATAAACCTACAATTTGATATTCCTTTCTTTTTTATTCTGTAATGAACAAATTTTTTCCCCCCATAATCTTTATAGTACAGACTCTTCAATCCACCAGGTAACATGTAACTAGATCCCATGGCTGGAGGGTGAAGCTAGCTACATTTCAGCTAGCAGTAAGGTGCATATCTTAATGGTGATTAATTAAGCACTGAAATAATTCCCGAGGGACTGTGATGAATTTGGCACTTCTTGAAGTTTCTGAGCCTCACCTTTCCAAATCTCATGCTATACCTGAAATACAAAGTGTGGTCTTGATATGGAAATTACAGGGAGGGGCAATATCACAGTGTTTCTTGACATAAATGAGAAGACATTTTCCACATGAAAGCTCAGTTTATTTCTTTTCAATACACAGAATGAAATTCGTTCCTTCTTCCAGTGTCAACCGGTCTACTTAAGCAGAAATCAAGAGGCCACCAGTAAATAAAGGCAAACTTTAGGAAAAAAACAAAAAAAAACCAAAAAAAGTGTATCAGCTACATTTGCAGATGCCTACTGGGCTGCAGAAAAGCATTTTTCAGCCATGCTGTTGCCTGTTCCTAATTTTTAGCAATGTCTTTCTTTCACTGTCGACCCTTCCATCCCAGGGATAGGACATTGCTATTGAAATATTTAATGAGTCACTTGTAAATATCCCACAGGAACAGCAGGACATTTATCTCATGCTGCAGAGCTGTACTTTAAAAATAACTATCTTAAAAAAAAAAAAGACAACTCAAAAACACCCAAATGTTTTCCCTTTCCTACTTTGCAGAAGACTTTTTATTTTCATTTCTCATCCATTCTTCTCTCGCAGGGTTACGTCAAAGCGGCTGCGAGGACGCCCAGGCTGAGACATTCTGTTTGCATTCTTCAGCCAATTTGGGTTGGCCACTCTCCTCTGTGTGGGCTTGGCAAAGTGAAAAAGTGACCTTGTAGCAAACTTGGGTGTGACCTTCTAAAACAGCAACAGCTCCCAGCGTGACTGTTGGTTCTCCTACTCTTACTCCATGGAAAATGTGAGGCAGCTTATCCCATCCACCAACAAACTGTTTTACGTGTATCTCAGGGTAGGAGCATGTTCCAGTGCTCTGTCACCCTCACTGTAAAGAAGTTTCTCCTCATGTTGAGGTGAAACCTTCAATGTTCCAATTTGTAGCTGTCGCTCCTTGTCTTCTTGCTGCCGACCACCAAAAAAAGATTGGCCCCAGCCACTTGGCACCCACCCCTCAGATAGTTGTACATGTAGGTAAGATCTCCTCTCAGTCTTCTCTTCTCCAAACTAAGCTGCCTCAGGTTTCCCTGTCTCTCCTCGTGCCGTATTTTGGAGTAGTAACCAGGCTGATTCATCTGTACTCAGTCAGAAACATTCCTTTTCCTCTTCTGTGTGAGGTGTCGTTATCCGTATACTTTGGCCCTGCTAGAGCAGACACAGTTATGTTTTGGGAGTTTTTATTCAGGCTCTCATGCTTGTGACAGCCTGAGGTCGGCACACAGGTGCTGGAGCAGGCTGGCCCACGTTGATCTGCCAGACAAACACTTGCTTTGACCTGTTCCTTCCCACTCCTCAACCCACCCACGTACAGCGAAGGAGCAAAGGCTCTTTGTGGAGGCACAGCAACAGAGATGAAGCAGCTGTGAAATACACCTGCCTTTTATTTGTGGCCCTGCTCAACTGTATGCCTCTCACTTGGCAATGTAGAGTAGTTATGCTGTAATACAAATACGTTTCTTTCCTCGACCCACCGTTCTGGATCAATCAGCAACTTGAAACAGCAGGAGGGAAATGAAGTAGTAATGTGGGGGGGAAAAAATGAGAACTGAGGGTGTAATCAGCCAACTAAATGCCATTAGGACATACTGTCCCACTCCGTGGGCCTGCAGCTGCATTGGGCCATGACCAAGTCTATTAATAGGCCATGCAGAGCTCTTTGTAGTTTGAAGAGCAATACTCAAAGTTTAAAACCCTTGTTCCTTTTCTGTGACTTCAGTAACTAACTCCCTTGTGATGTTTAGTTCAGAAAGGATGAAAAGTCCAATTCTTGTCTCTCCAGATTGCTCTTCATTTCCTGCCCAGACAGGAGAGGAAAATAATGCTGAGACTGTAAACTCGGCCCTAATGTGCACAGCAAGTTGCCCACAGAGCATCTGGCTTGCTCCAGTCTTGATGAGAGACACAAGGGACAAGAATTGAGGTAGGAGAGGAACAGTTTGGGTTTTTTGTTGCTGTGGCAAAGGACCTGATGCATCCCAAGTCCAAAGGACCAGGCTGTGATGCTCCTGCAACTGAACTGAGAGAGACTTATGCCCTGCAGACTAACACACTCACCACATCACCCCACAAATTGGGTGGCACTTTGGGACCATAAACCTCCTCCAAAGCAGCACACACAACTGCAAAAAAATGACCCCTTTAATCCCTACCTGTAACTCTATGGTGACAAGTAGACACTTCTAAACTATGAGTTATTTCATTTTAAAGACATTTAAAGAAGATGATTTCTGTGTCTTGCCCAAGAGACACAGTGTAGGAGAATGGGGCTTAGAGGAGTATAGAGAATGAGGCATAGAGAAGATAACTCCATATATCAGGGCTCTGGTGACCTGTTACCCCATGAAGATAACTCTCGAGCTGCTCCAGTCTGTTTCCCTTACTGAGGGCTGGCCTGTGGCTGGAGTCAAAAGCAAGTGCTGCAGCTCTATGATTAATCCTCATCTTCCCCACAACCGAGGAAGGGACTTCCTGGGAGCAATGGATGCTTTCTGTAGGACATGACCTCTGAGAATTGGAGTCTGGTGAATGTCTGCTGTGCTGTCTGAAACTCTGCTTGGTGGGAAAAAGCAGCAGCTCTGCGGGAGAGAAATGCTCGAGGGAGAGGTTGTACCAAGAGAACAGTGGAGGAAGCATGTGTGAGGCAGCAGCTGCAGAAACAGGCAGCAGGGAGGGGGTTAGTGCTTGGGAACAAACCCTGAAAAAGAAGAAAGGCAAAATGCAGTGATGGACAGTGAGGTAAAATGAGGGCTAGCAGAAGAAAACAGCTTGAGGGCAGTGCTGCACAGGGGTAAGGGCACACCTGCCCATGCTGTTGGGGTACTTCAGCCACTGCAGCCACTGCGGGTTGGGAAGCCTGAGGACAGCCCCCAGGGCTTGATGAAACACCTCTCCGACTCAGAGCGGGGCTACCAGCTAAGTCACCGTGGGCTTGGCTGTGTAAATGTGTTCATTTAACTGAATTACCTAAGCAGGAGTCACACCAGAGGAGTGTAGGTAAGCCTTTCACACCTTGCAAGGTCTCTCAGCCCACAGGTAGGGGCAGGCTGGCTGGGGCATGCACATCACAGGCTTGCCAGCCCTTTCCGAGGCTCCTGCTCCAGTCAATGGAGCAACTATGGCAGGAAGCAGCCTACCTGGCAATGATCACCCCACCAAAGAGCAAAGCCACCTCCTTCAGATGCATGTTCCCTTGCTCTGACTGTAGGAAGAGCCTAAAGCAAAGAGCCGCCTTTAATTTGGCAATTGCAGCCAAAAAAATCGAGGTTAGAGAGGATGAATCTGGATACTCATGCAGATAGAAGATACATGTGGAAAACGTAGCAATGTGTAGCAGAATGAGAGTAGATGAGTGACCTTGGAGAGCCCCAGAGCTGACTGTAAGGTCTGCACAGTAAGTACGACTTCTTGTGTAATTAGAAGGGAACATGATGCAGGAACTGGTGTGTTGGCTGCATTGTAGCTCTCTGTATTGCTTCACTTCAGCTGTCCGGAACAACTAGTTTTTGGTATTAGCTTTAAGAGAATCATAGAATAGAATGGTAAGGTTGGAAGGGATCTCAAGGATCAGCCAGTTCCAACCCCTTGCCATGGGCAGGGACACCTCCCACTAGTACAGCTCACTCAAGGCCTCCTCCAACCTGGTCNCAGCCTGTCCTCATAGCAGAGCTACTCCACTCCTCCGATCATCTTCTTGTCTCCTCTGGACTCACTCCAACACTTCCATGTCCTTCCTGTGCTGGGGGCTCCAGAACTGTACACAGTACTCCAGATGGGATCTGATGAGAGCAGAGGAAAGGTGGAGAATCCCCTCCCTTGCCCTTCTGGCTGAAGTAGCAAATGCTGCTGTGAAGTAGCAAATGTCAAAATATTGCTGGAAAATGCAACTAAACAACCACTGGGAACCATGTATCAAAAAATTCCTTTAGTGTATTAATTCTATGTTACAATTCAGAGAGAAGCAGATTTCCCAGGAACCCAAATAAACCATCATCCAGAGAATAAATGCTCAGAAGATGTATCTGGGGACAAAAAAAAAGCAAGCCATCAGCACTTAATTTTTGTATGCTATTCACCATCTTCGTAGTTGGTGAAAAGCCTGCTCAATTCTGTTTGTGGGGCTACTATTTGAGTTTTCATGGCAAATCCAACTCAAGCATACTCTAGTCATTTTGGACTGTAAAACTAATTCTGAAGGCAGCAGTAAGGCAGTAAGTCTGCCTACGACTAAGTTGAGATGGGATTTTGAGAGAAGTTTTTTTGTCCTCTCTTGCAGTTTATAGTAATAGTAAACAGCATATTCCCAGGAGAATGCTTTTTTTCCCCTGGGCTGTTCCTCATGCTTCCTACTCCAGGTGAGTTCCTGAGGCAGAAGGGCAAAGTCTGCACCATACAGTAGCCAGGGAACCTGTGACTGGTTCACAGGGAGCCTGTGACGGTGGTCATGGGTTTAAAGCGGCAGAGGGGACATTTAGACTGGAGGAAGTTGTTTGCAGTGAGGGTAGTGAGACACTGGCACAGGTTGCCCAAGGAGGTTCTGGCTGCTCTCTCCCTGGAGGTGTTCAAGGCCAGGTTGGAGGAGGCCTTGAGTGAGCTGTACTAGTGGGAGGTGTCCCTGCCTAATAGGCAGGGGGTTGGAACTGGATGATCCTTGAGGTCCCTTCCAACCTTACCCTTCTATGATTCTATGACTCTCCCAGCAAAGCCCCACAACAGCAGTCACCCCTCTGTCCCCATAAACAGGGGCCTCTGTCCCACTAGGTGACCCACAAAGGGTCTTTCAGCCCCCAGAGCTGATGCAGAGGTATGTAGGTGGCCCAAACCATTTCTTCTTCTGCTATATGACCTAATGCAGTGGTGGATACCTCAGCTGCATTGCAAAAGCTTGCAGGGCAGGAGGAGTGCTTAAACCTACACGTGTGATCGACAGAAATGTGTCAGTAGGTGGGTGAGAGAACACAGCAGAGTAAGTAGCAAGCATGACAGACTGAATGGTGTAGAAAAATATACAGAGAATGGAGTAGCACAGAGGATTTAGTTTTGCTACACATTTCACCTTTGTCCCACCCTCTCCTCACTCCTTCATTTTTCAGCTGCTAATGCAAGTGAAGAAGGGTGTCTAGATCTGTCCAGCCTGGCTTTCAGGACACAAAGGTATTTTATTTGTTAAAAGAAAACACACTGGAACAGCCTCTATATGGACAGTGTCACAGGTAAATGTCTTATACCATGGATTCAGTTTCCTGCCAGGATCTGTACTGATAAAACCAATGTCTAATTGTTAGTGAACTCCTCTTCCAATGAACGCTTTGTTTAAAAGTATATTGAAAACTTATTTTTACAGTGACTCTCTTCTCTTTAAGAGGATTTGACATGTTGGCTCTTGTGTAGCATGCAAATTGTTTGTGTAAAGCTTTGAGACATATTTCTGAATGGTGCTATATAAATAGTGCATGCCTTGGATTGTACTATTTTATTGCTCAACTAAAGGGTTTCCTGTTCTATACCATAATAGGGTTTGTTGTTTTTCCAGCACACACATTAGCCTGCATTCAACTTCTGCAGAAGGTAGAGGAACTGAAATGAAATTTACAAGCACACCTGAGCAAAGCTAGTTAGCTCTGGCCAGGTCATGTTTCCATGATTAAATAATGCTGGCTATTATAACACATTGCAAGAAAATGCAGCTATAAATCCCTGTCTCGTTTTCCCCCCCAGTCCTTCACTGTACCACAGAAACTCTGTTATATTTTCTAGTAACCAATAGACTACACATGGGACTGAGTCACCCCGAACAGATGTGTTCGATGTTAACTCTGAGGAGATAAGTGTAACAACATTGTTTTTCCATGAGCTTTCCCCTCAAGATTCTCCACATGCTACATGAACATTACTATATTGATCTTCACTGCATCCCATCACAGAGATTGCTGAGGAAATTGATTCTCAGAAAGGTATAGAAATTCATTCAAGGATAGAGAGTACATCCACAGCAAGCAGAAAAAGCTGAGAGATTGTGCTGGAGGCCTTCACTTGTTGCCATTTAACATTACTATTAAGCATATTGTGCTGAAGTCACAATAGTTAGAAGTGTTCACCTTGTCATAGAATCATAGAATCNCCCCAACTCTCTCAATCTGTCCTCATAGCAGAGCTGCTGCAGCCCTCTGAGCATCTTGGTGGCCTCCTCTGGACCCACTCCAACACTTCCATGTCCTTCCTGTGCTGGGGGCTCCAGAACTCTCCACAGTCAGAAGTGGGCAGGCACAGGTTTCAGAGACTAGTGCACAATATGCATACAGTAAGAGAAGGCTGTACTGAGCACGTTGGTCACCACCAAGTACCCCATAGGACTTACTGGGACAGCAGGTCCTTAGGAGGGGTGAGGCACTATCTCCCATCTGCCTATGGGGCTGCTTCGAAACAGGGATGAGAAGTCTGTGGCTCCACTGCTATCCTCTCTGATACACATTATATGTCTCTTCCAGGGGGCCATATCTACCCACCTTAGGGAGCAGAACTGGAGAGGTCCTGTTCCTACTGCTGACCAGGTCACACTGCAGCTTGCAGACAGCTTTTCTTTTGGTGAAAACCAGGGTGGCAGGGCTGTAGACTTCTTTCGTGCACACCCTGCTCTGGCCTGAAGATATATGCAAGATATGGCCAGGACATACATCTGAGACTGAGGACACCTGGGCAGCTGAGGTCTCTCACAGAATCACAGAACATTAGAGGTTGGAAGGGATGTCCAGAGATCATAGAGTTCAACACTCTTGCTGAAGCAGGATCCCCTAGGGCAGTTCACACAGGAATGCATTCAGGCAGGTTTTGAAAGTCTCCAGAGAAGGAGACTCCACAACCTCTCTGGGCAGCCTGTTCCAGTGCTCTGTCACCCTCACTGTAAAGAAGTTTTTTCTCATGTTGAGGTGAAACCTTCTATGTTCAGGTTTGTAGCTGTTGCTCCTTGTCTAATTACTGTGCACCACCAAACAGATGTTGACCCCATCCACTTGACACCCACCCCTCAGATATTTATAGATGTTGATGAGATTTCCTTTCAGTCTTCTCCAGACTAAACAGCCCCAGGTCTCTCAGTCTTTCTACATGGGAGAGATACTCAAGTCCCCCGGTCATCCCTGTGACTCTCCACTGGACTCTCTCCAGCAGGTCCCTGTCTCTCTTGAACTGGAGAATCCAAAACTGGACATGATATTCCTGGTCTGGTCTCACTAGAGCAGAGTAGAGGGGGAGAAGAACCTCCCTAGACCTGCTGACCACACTTTTCTTGATGCACCCCAGCATGCCTTTGGTTCTCTTGGCCACAAGGCCACATTGCTGGCCCATGCAGAACTCTTGTAAACCAGGACTTTCTCTACAGACCTGCTTTCCAGCAGAGCTGCCCCCAGCCTATACTGGTGCCTGTTGTTATTCCTCCCCAGATGGAGGACACTGCAGTTTTCCTTATTGAATTTTACATGGTTAGTCCTCATCCTGCACTCCAACCTGTCCAGAGCTCTCTCCAGAGTCCAAGGTTTTTACAGGTGGCTCTGATATTTTTGTGTCTTATTAAAATTTCTAATTTTTTCAGTCATTTGTAATGTTGCCAAAATTTGACCATTTGGAGTAAAGTTTTCCAGTCCAGGTGTTTGCCTTAGGCTGAATTATTTCAGATAGGGTGGAGAGGAGAATTTCATTTGAGTTGTTCTGCATGGCCAACACTCAGGCTGAAGACAAAGGCTTATATGTAAAATATGTTGTGAGTTACCATGTGAAACTCTCCAGTGCTCTGTGCATGGACAGATACTTGTGTGAGGGAAAGGAAAACAGAGCAGACAAGGAATTTGACTCTGTGGGGACTAGTCAGATTGATGGCTCCAATACAG
>VWYK01067308.1:0-17133 GCA_013399775.1 Semnornis frantzii | reverse complement strand
ATGAACCTGTATGAAGTTAAAAGGAGCCAGAGGAATGACTGCAGACAGCATAGTTACAGTTGAGATGAGTTTTCAGAAACTATTTTAGTTTTCATTTTCATTTTTATTCCAATCTGGTCACTTTGAATACCTAAGAAGTACTGGAGATCAGTTGTTTCAATTCCATCATTAAAAAGGAACAGGATTGATAGTCCTGTTTCTACCCCACAGAATGGCTTAGGTTGGAAGGGACCTTGGAAATCATCCACTCCAAATTCCCTGCCATGAACAAAGATGCCTCTCAACTAGAATCTGCTGCTCAAGGCCTCATCCAACCTGACCTTCGATATGGAGCTATCCACAACTTCCCTGGGCAGCCTATTTCAGAGTCTGACCACCCTGGTACTGAAGAACTTTCTCCTCAGCTGCAGTCTATCGCTGCTCTTTCAGTTTCAAACCATTCCCCCTGGTCCAGTCTCTAGACACCCTGATGAAAAATCCCTCTGTAGGCTCCCTTCAGGTGTTTGAAGGCAGCTCTAAGGTCCCCCTTGGTGTCTTCTCTAGGCTGAACAGCCCCAGCTCCCTCAGCCTATCCCCATTGCAGACGTGTTGCAGCCCTTGGATCACCTTTGTGGCCTTCCTCTGGACTCACTCTTAACAGCTTTTTGTCCTTGTGATGGGGACATCAGAGGTGTTCACCTAGACACTTCAAACTGAAGCCATCTAGCAACCTCATGAGGGCTTTTTACTTTGAATGAGGTCTCAGAAAGCATTAGGGGAAGAAATCTTTGCTCTATGAAACAGCTTAGAGAAGGACATGAAAGAGTAAGTGAGACGTTGAGGGCAGCTGCCCTGCTGATAGACTGGAATCTGGTCTGTCTCCCAATAAAAATGTTTATGCAAAGCCTGTGTCAGTAGAAGACTAAGTAGTGTCCTGGGAAACCTTGCAGCCTGGTAGTTAAATTGTTCTGGGAGATGGCAGAGGGCGGGTTCCTGCCTGTGTGGACAGAGGGCCAGGGATTGTGCTCTCTTGCTTTCTGGGTGAGTAAACAAAGCCCTAAGCTGCTGCATAAAAGACAACATCACCAGTTTGGTGACTAGTTCCTCCCTTAGCTGACACTTGGCACTGATTCAGAACTTCTGAGCTGGCTGCTAATTGGTGATTTGGGCAGACAAACCTACCCAGCAAACTGCCCTTGCAGAACAAGAGCAATCCTTGGATTTTACCATGAAGTTCCATCAGGATAAATGTGGTGTCCTGTATTTAGGCAGGAATAGCACCAGGTACCAGTGCAGGCTAGGGTTTGTCCTGCTACTTTTTGGGCAGGAATAGCACCAAGCACCACCAGTACAGGCTAGGGTTTGTCCTGCTGCTTTTTGGGCAGGAGTAGCACCAAGCACCACCAGTACAGGCTAGGGTTTGTCCTGCTGCTTTCTGGACAGGAATAGCACCAAGCACCACCAGTACAGGCTAGGGTTTGTCCTGCTGCTTTTTGGGCAGGAGTAGCACCAAGCACCACCAGTACAGGCTAGGGTTTGTCCTGCTGCTTTCTGGACAGGAATAGCACCAAGCACCACCAGTACAGGCTAGGGTTTGTCCTGCTGCTTTTTGGGCAGGAGTAGCACCAAGCACCACCAGTACAGGCTAGGGTTTGTCCTGCTGCTTTCTGGACAGGAATAGCACCAAGCACCACCAGTACAGGCTAGGGTTTGTCCTGCTGCTTTTTGGGCAGGAGTAGCACCAAGCACCACCAGTACAGGCTAGGGTTTGTCCTGCTGCTTTCTGGACAGGAATAGCACCAAGCACCACCAGTACAGGCTAGGGTTTGTCCTGCTGCTTTTTGGGCAGGAGTAGCACCAAGCACCACCAGTACAGGCTAGGGTTTGTCCTGCTGCTTTCTGGACAGGAATAGCACCAAGCACCACCAGTACAGGCTAGGGTTTGTCCTGCTGCTTTTTGGGCAGGAGTAGCACCAAGCACCACCAGTACAGGCTAGGGTTTGTCCTGCTGCTTTCTGGACAGGAATAGCACCAAGCACCACCAGTACAGGCTAGGGTTTGTCCTGCTGGAAAGCAGCTGCATTTAGGAAGACCTTAGGAGTTTGTAGTGGCCATCAAATTAGCCAAGAGGCAGCAATGTGCCCTTGTGGCCAAGAAGGCCAACAGCATCTTGGGATGCAGCAGGAAAAGTGTGGCCAGCAAGTCCAGGGAGGTTCTCCTTCCCCTCATCTCTGCCTTGGGGAGACCACACCTGCAATACTGTGTCCACTTCTGGGCTCCCCAGTTAAGAAAGACAGAGACCTGCTGGAGAGAGCCCAGTGGAGAGCCATGAGGATGAGTGGGAGACTTGAGCATCTCTGCTATGAAGAAAGCCTGAGAGCCCTGGGGCTGTTTAGTCTGGAGAGGAGAAGGCTGAGAGGGTATCTGATGAATGTCTCTATCTGAGGGGTGGGTGTCAAGAAGAAGGTGCCAGGCTCTTTTCAGTGGTGCCCAGTGATAGCAGAAGGAACAATGTGTATAAGCTTGAACACAGGAGGGTACACCTTGATGTGAGGAGAAACTTCTCTCTTATGAGGGTGCTGCAGCCCTGGAGCAGGCTGCCCAGAGAGACTGGAGTCTCCTTCTCTGGAGACTTTCCAAACCCACCTGGATGTGTTTCTGTGACCTGCCCTAGGTGACCCTGCTTTAGCAGGAGAGTTGGACAAGCTGATCTCCAGAGGTCTCTTCCAACCCCTGATGTCCTATGGTTCTGTGATTTCCTGAAGATTTCTGTAGCCATTTAAACAGATCAAGAAGAGAGCCAAAATCTGTTACCCAGCTCCTCTGGGATGGAGACAATCTTTTCCTTCTTGCAGGTGTTTGGGTTTACACACCTAATGCCTGCTGCTGTGCTAGAACCTGGCAGAGGAAAGTCCTTTCTGACCCTAGCCAGGTTTGGTTCTGTGCTATGATTTGTTTATCATCCTTAACACTAAACTCCTCCAAAGTCCCAACACTGTCTTCTTGACTGTGTACACATTGACATGAAGAGAAAAAAAAAAACCAAAACAACAAAACCAAAACAACCAACCAACCAACCTTACTTAGGTTCCTATTTTCCTCATTCCTGAAACCTCCTAACCTGGTTGACTTGTTGGAGTGCATTTCATGCATTCTTAGGAGATAGGCTGAAGGAAACGCCTAGTTTACTGGCAGCTAGAGGCTAGAAAGCATGCAGGGAGTTCAGCAGCAGCACCTGCCTCCTGCACTCACTCCAGACTGCACATAGCCTGCCCAGGGAAGGAGCCCCAGCTGCTGGGGACAGCATGGCCAGCCTGCTTCTGGAAAGCCTTCCTGCTGTGACAGCGCTCCTGACAGCGAGTTAAGGTAGAACTCCATCCTCACCTCAATGCCTCTGCACTGACTCTCTCAAATGTTCCTTTAGTTGAAAGACACTTGGTGGAGGAGGATGCCTTGCTTCTTAGCTTCTTGCTTAAGACTTGGGAAGTGGAGCTTTTATGTATTACTTTTTTTTCAAGTTATTTGTCAAGCTGCTTTGGGCTGCCTGAAATAGAGAGGAGAGATTTCCCTCTCTGCTGCTCCAGTGATGGGAAATGAACACTGCCAGCAAGGGTGGTGAGCAGTCAACAACTGTCTCTTAAACCTGTGTTGGCCACGAATCCTTGTCCACCTGAAGAACCAACAGCTTAGGAAATTACTTGAGTTATTTTGCTCTAATTAACCCATCCTAAGAGTAGTGTGAGCTGAGCTGACCCTATGAAGATGTCTCTTAAGCCTCTGTTGACTATGCATCCTTGTCCACCTGAAGAACCAACAGCTTAGACAATTACTTATTTAGCTCTAATTAACCCACCCTAAGAGTAGTGTGAGCTGAGCTGACCCTATGAAGATGTCTCTTAAGCCTCTGTTGACTATGCATCCTTGTCCACCTGAAGAACCAACAGTTTAGGCAATTAGTTGAGTTGTTTTGCTCTGATTAACCCTCCCCAAGAGTAGTGAGGGGTGAGCTGAGCCTGTTTCAACACAGAATATATCTGGTTGGAAGAGATCTCAAAGATTGTTCAGTCCAGCCCTCGACCCTGTCCTGACAGGTTCATGGCAGACACAAATTGGAAGGATTTTTTTGGCAGACTTCCTGCTGGAAGATGGAAGATTGGGAAGCTCAGGTAGTGAAGGCCACAGTGCTCCAAATCTAAGCCCTGATCCTTGGGACATTAGTTTCCTCACATGGATATGGCTCACGAAGAGGACTCAGATATAACCTAGGTTGCATCCAGCCTTCGTTTGCCTTCCTGCTGGAGAGCTCAAGAGGTTTTTAAGGGCAATGAGATAAAAACTGATCAGTGAGTGTCCTCTCCTTTAAAAAGTGCTCACAATCCACACAAGCCTAACAGTGCTGAAGGAGCTTAGCATTAATGTCTCAAGCAAGTGAAGCAGGTTAATGAAGTGGTACAAAGAGCCAGGGACTGACTTGCACTGAGTGAGGAACAGGAAAAATAGACCTTTGGGGCCAGAGCTAATGCTCTGTAAATTGTACCTTGGTGTGCAGTGGTGGAGCAGTGCAGCAAGATTTTGCTGCTGAGGTGGCCTGGTGTTGTCCTTCCTCAAACCATATGGTCACTGAGGACTTTCCCAAGGTTTCGTCACCCCTTGGGCTAGAATTTTTTTCTGGCAAACATTGGCTTCTAGCTGAGCAACCAGAATGTTTCTTAACCCATACAGTGAGCTGCTTTCTAAAACAAGACTGGGGAAAATAATGTCTCCTCTTTGTGCTGGAAGTACTTCCAGTTGTTGGGCTGGGTTGTGCTAATTCCTCTGTGTTTATGGGCCTTGAGAAGGTTCCCATAATTCATAGAATCATAGAACGGTAAGGTTGGAAGGGACCTCAAGGGTCATCTAGTTCCAAGCCCCTACCATAGGCAGGGACACCTCCCACTAGTACAGGTTACTCAAGGAGGAAGGTTGGTTGGTTGTTTTTTAAAGTTTCCTGGTTTGGGGAATATTTAGTCAGGTTTAAAGTCCTGGAAGATTGCCTTCTGAATCAGATGACTCTGAAAGAGTGGCCCATTGGATTTCCTAACTGGTGACCAACCTGTATTTGTCCCATCCTTACCACTGTGTTCAAGAGGATGGGAAGCTGGAGCTGGAGAAAGGATGTGAGAAGGGGAAAGCAATAAAAAATCCTAAATTGAGGACTGAGGAACTCTAGAGCTTGACCAGAAATTGGTAGATGGCAGAGGGCTAGGGTTAGCTGAGCAGAGGTTCATGAAGGAGAACTGGACAGAAACTGTGGGTGAGGAAGAACTGACAAAGCAAACCTAGACATAGAAGCAAGTTACAAACAAGTGCAAGAAGTTTCTAGATGAGGGATTAAGATTAATTAAGAAGGAAGATGGATTATGGGTGGATAACCTTAATCCTCTTGTTTCTTTGTGCCTGAATCCTTGGCTTTGCAGCCTGGAGAGTATTTTCACTTGTAAGAAACACTGAGAGACTACTTGGAGGCAGCTTTTGAAGGCACTTCAGAATAGCCTTCAAGACACTGATGAGTGCAGTGTTTATCAGGAAGCTTCTGAGGATGGGGGGTGGTGGTGGTATGATTGGAAAAGAAATCAGATAAATGTATTGGAATAGGTTAAGCAACACTGTTTGTTGCAGGGTGAGCTGGATGGAAACACAAATCTAATGAATCATTAGGTTTTGCCTGATACAACTGGATATTGGCCAGACGTTCCCCTGCTCTCTGAAAAACATCAGCCTGCTGTTTGCTCCTGAGGTAAAGCAGTTCTGCTGCAGGCTGTGATGAGACTGGAGAACTGAGTAGACACAGCAGGCAACTCTCACTGCATTCATAGTCTGAGCATTGCTAAATGGCATCCAGAGGGGCATCAGGAAAAGTGGGGCCAGCAGGTCCAGGGAGGTTCATCTCCCCCTCTGCTCTGCCCTGGTGAGACCACAGCTGCAATGCTGTGTCCAGTTCAGGGCTCCATGGTTCAGGAGAGACAGAGACCTGCTGGAGAGAGTCCAGTGGAGAGACCTGAGGATTAGTGGGCAACTTGGGCACCTCCCCTGTGGAGAGAGACTGAGAACCCTGGGGATGTTTAGTTTGGAGAAGAGAAGGTTGAGAGGAGATCTGAGCAATGTCTATCAATAGCTGAGGGGTGGGGGTCAAGTGGCTGGGGCCAAGCTCTTTTTGGTGGTCAGCAGCAATAAGCCAAGGAACAATGGATACAAACTGGAACAGAGAAGGTTTCAGCTCAACAGGAGGAGAAACTTCTTTAGTGTGAGGGTGACAGAGCCCTGGAGCAGGCTGCCCAGAGAGGTTGTGGAGTCTCCTTTCCTGGAGACTTTCCAAACCCACCTGGATGCATTCCTGTGTGAACTGCCCTGGGGGATCCTGCTTTGGCAGAGGGGTCAGACTGGATGATCTCTGGAGGTCACTTCCAACCTCTAAGAGATTTCTGTGATTCTAGCACAAAGTAGGAGCTAGCTCTGTGTGTAGGACCAGCTCCTCTGCAGCCAGGCACTGCACTAAATGCGTTAAAGTGATGCTTCTACAGGACAAGCAGTGACATCCCTTGTCCTGCTCTTGCCATATCTGGCAGCAGAGGTTGCTAAGGAGAACAAAAAGGAGTCTTACAGTATCCTCTTGACTTCTTTCAAACTACTTTAGAGTAATTCCTGCCTTAAGCCCATAACTTCTAGTGGTGTGTTTTAGCAACCAAAGTTTTTACACAGTTGGCAGAGCCACCACCTTCCTAGGTAAGTTGGTACAAACTAAAAAGGGGGGGTTGGGTTGATTTTGTTTGTTTGTTTGTTGGGTTTGGTTGGTGTCGGTTTGCTTTCTTGTTTTGAATTTGCCAGCATTTGAATTTCCAATCATTTCAGCTGGGTGGCTTTTTCCTAACAGGCAAGGAGACAACTAACTGCTCCCAGAAGCCTTCTCCCTGTGGAGATCTGTCCTAGCAGTCAGCCAGGTACTTTGAATTTCACCTTATCTAAAGTTACTGTTTTAAGTTCCCCCTAAGTGTTTTTAATTCTTTAACACTTGGCCACTCTGCCAATGAGGTTTTGGAACAGCACAGAAGCTAGAACTGGAGGAAGCATTTTGGTAAGTTCAGCCTGGACTTCACCCAGGGCTGAAGCCACCTCTGACCTATTTGTCCAAATTCTTCAGTCCTTCAGCACAGTTCCATTCTCACAGCACATTGACATGGTACTGGATTCTAAGCCCAGGGTTCTAAAACTGGATGAAGTTAGAGTGAGAAATGACAGCTGGTGGATAGAGGAGTTCAGTTTGGTTTTCAGTGGAGCCAGTGGCAGGAGCTGTTGGAGAGAGTCCAGTGGAGGCCACAAAGATAATCCAAGGGAATGCCTCTGCTGTGAGGATAGGCTGAGGGAGCTGGGGCTGTTCAACCTGGAGAAGAGAATGCTCTGGGGGGGCGCTTAGAGCTACCTTCCAATAGCTGAAGGGAACCTAAGAAAGGCTGCAGAGAAATTTTTCGTCAGGGTGTCTAGAGACAGGACCAGGAGGAATGGTTTGAAGCTGAGGAAGAGTAGGTTTGGACTGGGTCTTAGGAAGAAGTTCTTCAGTACAAGGGTGGTGAGACTCTAGAATAGGCTGCCCAGGGATGTCATGGATGGCTCCTCACTGGAAGTGTTCAAGGTCAGGCTGGATGAGGCCTTGAGCAGCCAAGGCTACTTGAGAGGCATCCCTGCCTTTTTAATTCATATTGGATTGCAAGAAACACATAGATGCTAATTCTTGTCTTTCCAACCTGAAGTATTCAGAATGCTCTGAAAATTGGTATTTTTGTGCTCTGAGATGACTATATTTTGTCAAAAGTGGGGTGTGTATGTGTGTATGGTGAGGAGGCTGGGATAGATAATCTCTAAGGTCCCTTCCAAGGTATTCTATGACTCTGCATCTCTTTGAGCCATTCCCTGCTGTCAGGAAGCAGTGTCCCACACCAATGCTGACCATTGTACAGTTACATAGAACTTAAAGAGTTCACCAGCAAAAGCAGCTGCTCTGAACATGTACAAGACAAACAGGACTCAATCTGCCTGACTGGGAGAAATAGAATCCCACCATGACTCTGAGAAAGGTTTCACTTCTTGTTTTATACTTAAAACACTTCATGTTAGAAATATATACTAAGGAAATCTGCAAAGAAAAGGTACATGGGAGAAGCAGAAAACACACATAAAGTATCTCAGCTTATTAGCTCACCACTGGCTGTGCACTTTCAGTTGGGTAATATTCCTTAGATTGGTCTGGTTTTATTTGTTGTTTGATCGTTTGTAGGTTTTGGGTTTGGTTTTGGTGTTGTTTTGTTTCGTTTTGTTTTATAGGGGCTGTTGGTGACTGAAAATGGAAGGAACAGGGAAGCTGTCTCCAAAGCCATGTAAAAGCAAAGAGGCTGTGAAAACGGAATGGGGTTCTCAGAGTGTTGTTTTCACATATTTCCAAGGGGATATTAACAGTGTGGTAGATGAACACTTTTCCAGAGCTCTAAGCAATGCCAAGAATCCCCAAGACCTGAGCACAAGGCACAAGGGAGAAGCTGTTGTCATGAAGAACGGTGAGCTGCTCTCTATGGGTGTTAAGCAGGGCTGAGTGGCCTGCACTAGGGAATTAAAGATCCAGCACATGCTTACATTGGGAATTGTGTGCAAGCAGCAAGGGAATCATGCTGGAAAAGCCCTGGGTTATGCAGCTGAGACTTCCTGGGTAAAGCTCAGTGGCTGCTGGGGTGCTGCTCTCTGTGATAGGTTAGAGTGGATCCTTCCCCCGGCAAAGTAAGTTCACTGGAACTCAGAATTTTGGAAAGTGGAAGGGAAAACAAAAAAAGAAATTGTGTTTTTGTACAGTTTAAACTAAATATAACAGTATAAGAAGCATAAACTCTACAGAAATAACCTTAAGAAAGATGGAGAAGGGGTCAAATGGGAGTGAAGCAGCAAAGAAGCAGCAGGAGGCAAACCAGTGGTGGGGGGGCTGGTAGCAGCAGGTGCAGCAGAAGCAGCAAGGGGGAGATCCAAGCTGTGCTTCCAGACAGAAGCTTTTGATGCTCCAACAAAATGATTTTAACTCATCCAGCATTTCCATTTTATGGCCTATCCCTGGAACGTTCACCTCTCCATTCAGAGACTTCAACACTCTTCCACTTTCTGTCCCCAATTCTTTGTTTATGTCTGAACTAGAAATCCAGCTCAAACACCCCCACTCTCCCTGAGCCTGCTGGCTGGAGCAGGTCCTTATTTTCCAGCTGTGAGCTTTCATGCATCAAGTGTATTGTCATTTGTTACCTGTGCAAAAATGCATCTGGCTGAGCTTGCAAGTATTAAACCCTTGCCTCTGCTGGTGGCAACAAAATGATATTAACTCATCCAGCATTTCCATTTTATGGCCTATCCCTGGAACGTTCCCCTCTCCACTCAGAGACTCCAACACTCTTCCACTTCTAAGTTTCCCTGTCCCCAAATCTTTGTTTATGTTTAAGCTAGAAATCCAGCTCAAACACCCTCACTCTCCCTAAGCCTGTTGGCTGGAGCAGGTCCTCATTTTCCAGCTGTGAGCTTTCATGCATCAAGTGTATTGTCATTTGTTACCTGTGCAAAAATGCATCTGGCTGAGCTTGCAGGTGTTAAACCCTTGCCCCTCTGCTGGTGGCCTGCCAGGAAACACGAGTGATATCTGTCTGGAAGTATTGATGGTGGTGGTTTATGGTCTAATGGAGACATGTTGGGTTGTTTTTTTTTTAAGATAAGCATCACTGAAGTGAAGATCTATGCATTGAAAAAAAAAAAAAAAAAGAGTATGCAGTCTGGTGGCATTCCCTTTGGAATCTGCCTTGGGAAAAAAAGGGTGAGAACTGGCAAGGCTTCAGAAGTTTCTTCCTGTTTTTTGAAGCAGGCAGCCTGGCTCCTCAGCAGTGGGATTTCTCCTCGCACTGCTCCAAAGCGTATCCGTCACCCTCTGCGGCCAGCACACCAGATTCTGGGCTGAACCTCCCTGCTGCCATGGCAGGCCAGTACCAACCGCCAGCTCTGCGCCAGCCTGCAGATTTGTGGCACTTCCCCTCCGTGGGCACTCCCAGCCTCGCCAGCTCGGTCTATCATCATGCCCTGCCTGACCTGCACGTGGTGGAGGAGCCCATCTCTGGCAGGAAATATGGTTCCCTGCTTGGGCTTCTGCAACAGGAAAGGTGCCTGACGTCCATGCAGGAATGCGCCGTGAAGCAACACTCGAGTTCTTCTTGTGTGACTGGACCTGCTAGGTTACAAAATGCAAGTCAAAGTTCAGCTCCTGGGGGAGGTAAGGAAATACTTTTGGAATCGTGGAATGGTTGAGGTTGGAAGGGGACCTCTAAGCTCAGCCAGTTCCAACCCTCCCTGTGCCGTAAGCAGGGACAGCTCCCACTAGAACAGGTCGCTCGAGGACTCATCCAGCCTGGTCCTGAACACCTCCAGGGAGGTTGTGGAGCACAGAATGTGATCTTTGATCACATTCTGTGCTTCTGTGCTCCACAACCTCCCTGGGAAACCTGTGCCAGTGTCTCACCACCCTCACTTCTCCCTAACATCTGGTTTTAATCTCCCCTCTGTCAGTTCAAACCCATTCCTCCTCCTCCTCTCATTCCAAGACTTTGTCAATAGTCCCTCCCCAGCCCTCCTGTAGGCCCCCTTCAGATACCGGAAGGCCACTCCAAGGTCTCCTGGAAGCCTTCTCTTCTCCAGGCTGCAGAGCACAAACTCTTTCAGCCTGTCCTCACAGCAGAGCTGCTGCAGCCCTCTGAGCATCTCCATGGCCTCCTCAGCACTGGCTCCAACACTTCCACGTCCTTGCTGTGCTGGGGGCTCCAGAAGTGCACACAGGACTCCAGATGGGGTTTGATGAGAGCAGAGCAAAGGCGCAGAATCCCCTCCCTTGCCCTGCTGGCAGCACTTCTCCTGATGTAGCCCAGCACACAGTTGCTGTCTGGGCTGCAGGCACACTGCAGGCTCATGTTGAGCTCTTCATCGATCACTTTACTCTTTTAAGGCATCCCAGGTAAAGAGAAAAAAGAAGACAGCCTGTTCCTAAGCTTCTCAAGCTGGAGTCACCTTCAGCCCAACTCACTGAAGTCTTTTGCAGCAGCTAACTCAGGCTGTGGGAGCTGGGTGGAGTGGCTTCATCCAAAACATCCACTGGCCACTCAGACATCATTTTACCTCCTGGTTTACCTTAGGGTGATATTTTAAGTGCCTATAAACATATGGTGAGTTGAGAAACTTTCCCTCCCTCCCTTCCACTACTGAAATTTACCAGACCAGCTCAGACAAGTTGGAAGTGAGATAAAGCTGTGTGTACAGCAAAGCTTACATTTACAGGCGTATATACACAGCATATATTGACAAAGATTTGCAATTATATACAAATTAGAAATAATACAGAAATCCAAACTCCCTCCTGAACAAAGAAAAGAAGCCCAGAAGGGGCTCAAAGCTACCCTCTCTCTCCCAGACAGCAAAGCTTATCTGTTACCTGTTAGCCAGGATTAAAAAGGAGCAAAAGAGAAGCAAATAGATCCAATGCTAAGGAGCAAAGAAGGCAAAAGAGGGACAAATTGCTTACACTTTGCCTTTTTAATCCCTTTTAGCAAACCAATGAATGATATAGACTCTATCATTATTGTTCTTTTATAACCAGTGATCTAATTTCTTTCATCATGATATGCCAGTTAGCCTCAAACCAGCGCAAAACCTCATCCCCAATGCTATTAAGTTCTCTGGTTTGTAGTTATCAGGTATGGTGTGCCCCAGAGGCCTCCAAACCATGGCCAGAAAGGGGTAGCCAAGTGAGAGCCCTGAGCCCTGCTGCGGGGAATGTTAGTGATGCTCTGAGCACAGGATGTGGAACTTCAACCCTCAGCAGAAAGGACAAGGATTTCTCTCCCTCCACAGTCCCTCCCCGTGGCTGGAAGGACTAAAAGGGGCTGGTGAAGCAGCTATGCTTTGTCTCCCAGCAGCTGCTGCCCTCCATGGAGTGCTGCTGCCCTGCCTGTGGAAAGCTGTGGCTGCTCTCTCAGTGCTAGCCCAGTTCACACAGAAGTGATGATTGTTGCTAATCTATTACCCACAGTTACACAGACTCACTGAATGGTAAGGGTTAGGAGGGACCTCTAGACATCATCTAGCCCACCCCATTGCCAGAGCAAAGTTGCCCAAGACAAGCTCCAGGCAGGTTTGGAATGCTGCCAACCTCTCTGCCAAAGCAGGATCACCCAGGGCAGGTCACACAGGAACACATCCAGATGGGGCTTGAATGTCTTCAGAGACTCCACAACCTCTCTGGGTAGCCTGGACCCATGCTCCATCACCCTCAAAGTAAAGAAGTTCCTCCCTATTTGTCGGTGGAACTTCCTATGTTCACAGTTTGTGCCCATCACCCCTTGTTATGTCACTGGGCACCACTGCAAAAAGGCTAACCCCATTCTCCAGGGGGATGGCTGAGACACCAACTCTCCAGGGAGGTGGTGGAGTCACCCACCCTGCATGCGTTTAAGAGTGTTTTGGATGTGGTGCTTGGGGATATGGTTTAAGGTGAATCTTCTAGGTTGGACTTGGTGATCCTCAGGGGCTTTGCCAACCTGCGTGTTTCTGTGTGATTCTCTGATTCTCCTGATGCCCACCCGTTAAGTATTGGTAACTTCCCCCCAGTCTTCTCTTCCCCAGGCTAAAAAGCCCCAAGTCCCTCAGCCTCTTCCCATGAGACAGATGTTCCAGTCCCCTCACCATCCTCACAGCCCTTTGCTGTACCCTCTCCATCACTTCCCTGTCCCTCTTGAACTGGGGAGCCCAGAGCTGGACACAATACTTCAGATGAGACCTCCCCAGGGCAGAGTAGAGGGAGAGGAATCTCAATCCCAGGTACTCCTAGCACACAGGGTAAATATGCCTGGTGACTGAAGTCCATTTCTTGGGGCTTAGGTCCCCACAATGTCTACATCTGCTGGATAAAATTTCTCCCTCCTGAGTGATTTCTGCTTTTGAGAGGCTCTCTGGGACAAGCCTCTTGGCCAGAGCCCTGGTGCCCTGCTAGTTTACACTGCATTGCTGTTCCTGGGTGTAACCCAGAGAGTCAGCTTGGCACTGGCCTCCAAGAAAAAGAGTTGTGAAATTGTTTGGGGAGTCTGCTGGAAAAATACAGAGTGTCCTACCTGGTGCTTCCAGATAAAAAGGACCAGGCATGTGAAGAAGCAACCTTGAGTCTTAGGTTTTGAAAGCCAACCAGCTATGAAGTAGCTGTTGGTTACCCCATCCCTGATCTGCATCAGCAGGAATCTGGGCAAAAGATGGGCTGGAACTACCACTTACATCTGCAGGCAGGCTTAGCCATGCTTCTTCTGAGCCCAACCCAAGGCTGTGTCATGATGAGGACCCCAACTGTAAAGGTCCTGCTGACTGAATCCTGCTGGAATGTCTGTGCATAGAGAAGGGAGAATGGCCAAGCCTTCAGCTGGGACAGCTCATGGTATACCCATAGATGTGGCTGAGGGTCTGTGTATGTATAATTGCTTTAAAGACACTTGTCTGGACTTCAGGGACTCACTTTAAGGAGAAGTCTTGGTGCCCTTTTCCCCCAAGGGGGCAATGTGAGCCTATCAAGGTTTGGGAGCCTGAGGAACTGACAGCTCCATAAAAGATGTTTCATGACTGATCTTGGGGCACAAGAAGGGAAGGGAAGCAGTGCTATCCACAGTGGAGTTTGTTGGTTTGTTTGGGGTTTGGGGATTTTTTTTGTTGTTTGGGGTTGTTTGTTTGTTTTTTTCCCTCATCAAAAATTCATAAAGAAAATGAGTAGGGAAAAATAATTAGAAAACAAATTTAAACAGTTTGATGTTCCCTGACCACCACCAGTTCCAGCCTTTCCTTTCAGGGTCTTTACAGAGCTTTTCTGAACCTTATGAGAGCTCTATCAAACCACTGCACATGTGCTTATCAAGCTGGGGTAAAAGAGCAGACTCTACCCCAGGGGGGTGGTGGAGTCACCACCCCTGAAGGTGTTGGACATGGCACAGAGAAAGGCAATGGAGCTGGGGAAGGGTCTGGAAAACAGGGCTGGTGGGGAGCATCTGAGGGAGCTGGGGGTGCTTAAGCCTGGAGAAGAGGTTGTGGGGAGACCTCATTGCTCTCTACAGCTCCCTGAAAGGAGGTTGAAGCCAGGTGGGGGTTGGGCTCTGCTCCCTAGTATTAAGTGATAGGAGAGGAAATGGTCTCAAGTTGCACCAGAGGAGGTTTAAGATGGAGATTAGGAAAAATGTCTTTGGTGCAAGAGTGGTCGGGGATTGGCACAGGCTGCCCAGGGAAGTGGAGTCACCACCCCTGGAGGTGTTCAGAAACCTGTGGCCGTGACACTCTGGGACATGGTTTAGTGGCCATGGTGGTGTTGAGTTCAGCTGGACTCAATGATCTTAGAGGTCTTTTCCAACCAAACCAGGTCTGTGATCCTCTGAAGTGACTTGCCCATGTTCTCTGTGAGCCTTTGGCAAGTGCCTAGGATGTGTGCATCAAGTCTGGCTGTGTGAATCTCTGTTTCTTGGCTCTCCATCTTGAATCTCCTTCTCCTTGCTTTGCTGTGCCACGGTTAAGAACAGCTGATATTTATATTTGTGGAAGTGTATGTTGCTGTGCCAGACAGCACAGAGCTCCCCAGCACCTGTGCTATAGGCTGGGCTGCAAAAGCACAAGGTTTCTTTAGGAACTGGCTGCCTACTTTTAGCTCTCTGATGATTTCCTGCTCATCTTCAGTGTCTTATTCTTTTTTTCTTTTTAAGAGAGGAAAGCAAGCTCTTACCAAGGCTCAGAAAATCCCACTGTAAGCCAGACCAGTGCAGGTGAGTAATGAAACCAGCAGGTTTGGAACAAACAAATGCTCACCTATAAAGGACAGCTGCCTTGCTCCTGCACAAAGAACTAAGGAGTCTTCCTTACTTGCTTCCAGACTGCATTTCCAAAGCTTGCTCCCNGGAATACAACACAGCATTTGGCAGGGCCAGCATTAAGGGTAGGCAAAGCAGGCAGTTGCTTACTCTAACACGGAGCCAGATACCCCCCCCCCCCCCCCCCCCCCAAAAAAAAAGGATCTACACAGCATCTCCCACATCTCTGCTAACAGAGAAGGAGGAAAACATCCTAGTCAAATGAGAGAGATGATTTTATAACCCCATAATTTTAGTGGTGACACCATCAGGCTGTCTGCTTTGCACTGGCTGTCCCAAGTTTCCAGCCCTAGGAGGACAGGACACCTCTTCCTTTGCACCTCCAGCACCCAGCTTCCTGCTGAGTGAGGTTCCTGCTGGACCTGTGTGCTCACATCACTGCAGTCTTGCCAGCAAGCTCACTGCTAAGGCTTCATTCTCAAAGCAGTCAAGCTACCGTGGTCTTAGTGTAGAATCATAGAATGGTAAGGTTGGAAGGGACCTCAAAGCTCAGCCAGTGCCAACCCCCTGCCATAGTCAGGGACACCTCCCACTAGTACAGGTCACCCAAGGCCTTGTCCAACCTGGCCTTGAACACCTCCAGGGAGGGGGCAACCACAACTTCCCTGTAGCCTCTTGAGACTGTGTCCTGCCCTGATGCTGGTTCTTTGATGTGCAATGTTTTGAGGATGCTTTGGCTGGCTCATTCTGGTTAGTCTAACAAGGGCCTTCTTGCATCAGACCCCAAGGGTGCAATTTTGTTTGCACAACATCTGAAGAGGTGATTGTGTGGACATGCTGTGTGACTGCCTTGCTCCTGCTGTGTCTTTCAGGTATCCAGATTCATGACAGAAGACAAGATTTGTATTTTTAGCCACGGGATCTTTCTACTTGACCCTGAAGGAGAAAGTTCTTGCTATGAACTTTCATTATTTGCAACTGTGAATGAGGAAGAAGTGAACTGCAGCCTGTCCTGTGCTTTTGCTCTTCCTTTGGAAGAATACAGTGTACAATCTGGGGAAGTGTAAAATCAGCTTTTTCTCTTTGGCAAACAATTCCTAGGATCTGTGGTGTTAAACCTGACAGTGTGTTCATTGTGCAGAAACTCTGCCTGCTTAGGGCTTCTCCCTATAGCCCTCTTGAAAGGGCTCATAGCACTTTTTAATCTTTTAACCTTAGCACTTTTAATCTGTAATCTTTTAATCTCTAACATACTCATTCACCCTCTCTTGATAAGAAGAACAACTGATAAGCACAGTTGATAAGTGATAAGTGCAGGGATGCAGCTAGCATGAACTTGATGCTGCTTAGCTTCTTAGCTTGATTTGGTATCTCTGTGTTGTTTAAAATAGTCTCAGAGCCTGGGCCAAGAGATTTCAGGACAAGCACAGGTAAGCAAAGCCAGGTTACAGTCATTTGTAACCCTACTTGCAATAGACAGAGGCATTCTGCAGAAATTATTTAACATACAGATGTCCAAAGGCTCTGTTTTGGCCTCCTGTAATGTATAATTAGCCTCCAGAAAAGAGTGAAGTAACAACAGGTCTGGGAGGAGATTTGGATCCTGGCTGGATGCAATTCAAATACCACTGAGCCAAAGGCTGGAGGTGATAACGTTCCATTCTCCCAGCATCTCTGCAGGAGTGAAGGAGCCTTTCTTTCTAAATCAGCCCTGTGAGGCTGAGTTTTAAATTATTGAGCTTGAAGGTCTGGGCCACCTGAAGAAGGCAAAAATCAATCCCTCCATGGTAGCTGCATCCCACTGACCTCAGAGTGGGTGAAGAGCAGGATGGTCTCTGCACTCCAGCCGCCAAAGCTGCGCATTCACATTCCCACTCCTTGCTTCACCACTGGCCCTTGGTAAACGTGTTTGCTGAAGTTGCTGTGAGTGAAACCTCATCTGCGTGGTTCTGGGGTGTGTCTGTGTGTGTAACCCCTGCAGGAACAGAGACTGCTTAGCCTTTCTTGTAAGTCCTGAGGCTGGAGAAGATGTGGTTTTACTTTTTCACTCTTCATCAGCCGTACATTAGCTTAACACAAAAGATCACCATGAGCTTTGTGCAGCTCTATGCAGTTGCTCAAGGAAAGTTGACCTTTGAGATCCTAGAGCTTGTGGTTGTGCAGGGGCAAACCCTTTGCTGGGGTTTGTGGCTCTGTTTACACCAGGTATCAAGAGCAGCATGGCCAG
>VWYK01067304.1:66558-82068 GCA_013399775.1 Semnornis frantzii | reverse complement strand
CAAACCATCACAATGGGAAAGAGGCTGCAATGACCTCAGGTGAGCACAGCCTTACTGTGCAGTACTCTACTGGGGTAGCTTGGTCAGCTGGAGAGGGAAAGTTGCATCCCACCTCCAGCGAGACTCAGGAGTGGGTGGAGCTCCCTTGGTTTGGCACAGCCCAGACAGGAGCAGACCCTGTTCTTGCCTGCCTCGGCACTGGAGACAGACAGCAGAATCCTCTCATCAATCATTTATGGGGTTTATGCAGCTCACTTAGGAACCTGATTTATATTTCCTCTCAATTTACTGCCTGGGAACTGTTTGCAAACAGCCGCATGGCCATGGAGCTGGGGCGCACCGAAGGCTCTCTGCAAGCTTCATTTGGGCCATTTGAAGCATTAATTTTAGTTGCAGAGGCCATTTTGTGCTAAATTGGTTTTTAGCTCTTGTCTTCCTTGTTCTGAGTTATAAATTTAGTGCTGGTGGAGCAAAAAAAAAGCAGGATCAGGGTTGGGTTTATTCAGCCTGGCACAGCAGGTGTGCAGGGCCCTACTCAGTGCTGGGATGCACTATGGCAGAGGGGAGGCTGCAGGCAGAAATCCCTGCCATGCCCCCAGCTCCCCAGGATACCCTGAAGACTCTGCCTTGCAGTACCTGGCATCAGCACCTGATGATTTAGGTTTTGTCTTTCCCTTCAAAACTCTTCTGAATCCTTAAGCTACCCTCCAAGGCCATCTTTGGTCTTGGAAAATCACCTCAGAGCTCAGCGTGGGAAAAGCCTTGGGCTCAGCTCTTTTAGAGGTGACCTTGTTTCAGGGCCACCATGTTCCAGCAGCCTGTGTGGGTGGGTGGTGGATGATGTTTTATTTAAACACCGAGGTGTGATATTCCAGCTACTTTCAGCCCAAAAACCAAACCATGCACCAAGCTGGGAGGCAGCTGCAGGCACCGTGCCCTGCCTGCTGCTGCAGGGAGGTAGCAAGGCCCCAGCTCCACCTGAGGGTTGCTGGATGGTAGCAGACTGATCAGCCAAGGCAGAGCTCACACAGGTTATGCCACCCTGCCCAGTGTCACGGAATCAAAGAACGCTAGTGGCTGGAAGGGACCTCCAGAGAGCAGCTAGTCTAACCCCTGCCAGAGCAGGGGCACCCAGGGCAGGGCACAGGAACACATCCAGGGGGGCTTAGAAAGGCTCCAGAGCAGGAGACTCCACAACCTCTCTGGGCAGCCTGCTCCAGGCCTCCAGCACCCTCACAGGGACAAACTTTCCCTTCCTGCTCCTGTGGCACCTCCTCTGCTCCAGCTGGCACCCAGTACCCCTTGTGCTGCCCTTGGCCATCCCTGGGCACAGCCTGGCTGCATCCTCCTGACACTGCCCTGCACATTTTTAGCACAGCACTGAGGGCAGCCCTCAGGCTCCTCTGCTGCCAGCTCCCTCAGCCTGGCCTCACAGGAGATGTTCACTGCCTGCAGCAGCTTGGGGGCTCTGGGATGGGCTCTCAAGCAGTGGTGTTATAGTCTCCCAGCAGTGGTGCCAACCCCACGCCTGCCATTGCACAATCACACCCACAGGCACAGCTCAGTGCTAGCAGGATGGTTTCTGCAACTTGTAGAAAGTGGGGAAAGTGTCTTCTCCACCAGCAGACAGGAGGATGCATTCCCCCAACTTCTACCTCCTTCCTCCTGCTGCAAGGGCCTGAGCCACCATCCCTGGAGGTGTTTCGGTCCAGGCTGGATGAGGCCTTCAGCAGCCTGGGTTGGTGGATGGTGTCTCTGCCCGTGGCATGGGCTTGGAGCTGGATGATCTTTAAGGTCCCTTCCAACACAACCCATTCCATGAATCTATGAATCCCAGGATCCACATTGTCAGTGTGGTGCTACGGCTGCATGGGAAGGACTCTGCAGGGTCTAGAGCAGAGATCTTATGAGGAGCAGCTGAGGGACCTGGGGTTGTTCAGCCTGGAGGAAAGGAGGCTCAGAGGAAACGCCAAAAAGCACACTGGCTTTTCCAAGGACAGTCATGCACATTCCAGCAGGGCCAGGGCTGGCATTTTCCCCTTGGACTGGCACAGGCAAGGTTGCACCTTGAATCCTGGGTTCAGGTTTGTGCTCCTCCTTCCAAAAAGGACATGGAGGGGCTGGAGCAGGTCCAAAGAGAGTGGCAAACTGGTGGAGATCTGGAGAACAGGGCAAGGGAATAGCACATGAGGGTCCTGGGGGTGTTTGGTCNCTGGAGGAAAGGAGGCTCAGAGGAAACGCCAAAAAGCACACTGGCTTTTCCAAGGACAGTCATGCACATTCCAGCAGGGCCAGGGCTGGCATTTTCCCCTTGGACTGGCACAGGCAAGGTTGCACCTTGAATCCTGGGTTCAGGTTTGTGCTCCTCCTTCCAAAAAGGACATGGAGGGGCTGGAGCAGGTCCAAAGAGAGTGGCAAACTGGTGGAGATCTGGAGAACAGGGCAAGGGAATAGCACATGAGGGTCCTGGGGGTGTTTGGTCTGGAAGAGGAGGCTGAGGGGAGACCTCATTGCTCTCTCCAGTTCCCTGAAGGGAGATGGAGACAAGTGGGGGTTGGTTTCTTCTCCCAAGGAAGAATTTTTTTCCCCAACAGAGTTGTCAAGCCCCAGAACAGGTTGCCCAGGGCAGTGGTGGAGAGATTGAAAAGCCATGGAGGTGTGGTGCTGAGGGCCATGCTTTAATGGGGACCTGCTGGCTTGGACCCAATGCTCTTAAAGGTCTCTTCAAAGCAAAACAGTTCTGTGTTTCTGTGACCCTTGGGGTGGGACATAAAGCTCCTTGGCAGGTGAACCTTCAGGCATCCATGGAGGGTTGTGCTGAAGGGCCAGGGATAAGCAGAGCCTCTGGTGGCAACCCCAGCCCATACGCTGCACCTTTGTGCTGGTCCTGCTCCACTGCAGGCAGCAGCTCTGGAGGTGCCACAGCAGGCAGCAGCCTGTGGGTAACCTCCTGTGAATTACTTCAATGCAAGCATGGGGGAGTGCAAAATTGTTATCCCAGCGTGAGGAAGGGCAGGGGAGGTGCTCAGAGCTCCCGCTAGGGACACCTCCACCCACTCTGCAGACCCCGCAGACACCCTGCCCTGAAGCACAGGGCAGAGTTGGCTCTCAGCCAGGACACACACTGGCACCGGGCACAGGGGCACATTGCCACTGTTCCTCCACACCCTGAAGCAACACCAAACAGCCAAGAGGTGACTGCTGCCTGGACAGCTCCAGGGGCTGGCTCCTGCCGAGATGCTGCGAGGGGTGGCAGATAGCTCCGTGCTGAACGTGGCTCCTGCAGAGGGGCTGCAGGACAAGCTGCAGAGAGCGAGCTGAAGGCCACAGGCTGAACTAAGTCTTGACGATCTGCTTTGTGAGCCACCCCAGCTGCCAGAAAAGAGAAACACAGAAGGCAGCAAAGTTCTGGTGCTTCAAAGCCAGCTTTGCTCACTTCCCTTTCATGCTGAATGCAGCACCTGCTGCTGCTCCCTGGGCTTTGGAGCTCTGCGGGGCACTGGCGCACAAGGGGCACTGCAGGGAGCAGGAGGGCAGCACTTTTTAACACACCTCCCAGCCCAGTGAGTCATGACAGGAGACCTGGTTTGAGGAATGCAAGCACTGGCATCAGAGGATGCCACCTGCACTGGTAAGTGACACTTCAGGAAGCCCTGAAGGAAGTGCTCACGGCCACCTGGGTTGCCTGGGGAACAGGAGGAGAAACCTGCAGGTCCCACCATAAGGTGCCAGTGGCTAACAGGAGACCACGGAGGTGAAAATAACCTACAGCATCCACACTGGGCTTTGTTGAGCCTGGAAAATGTCCAGCACAAGACCTCACGGACATCAGGAAATACAACCAGGGCAAGTGCAGGGTCCTGCTTCTGAGGAGAGACAACCTTCTGCACAGGACAGCTGAGGGGGAACCTTCTGGGAAGCAGTTCCAAGGAGAAGGACCTGGGAGTGCTGGGGGACAAGTTCCCCATGAGCCAGCAGGGGGTTGGGCTGGGTGAGCTCCAGAGAAGATCATCCAAACCCATTGTGCCCATCATGGGGTTCTGGGATTACGTGCACAAGTATCTGCACACCTATCCTACAGCCCATGGCCCTCTGCAGCCACAGAACAGATCTCGCTGTCTGCTGCAGAGCAGCTCCTCAGTCCTGGGGCACTCTGAGATGTTGGCAGATGCCAGGCTGTTTGCTGACCTGGCTCAGAAACCCAAGACAGCTCAGCAGGACACCTTCGGTGGCAAGTCAGGGGCAAGGGGAGAGCTGCCATGGCTGCTGGGAGGTGAAAGGCCACAGGTGGAAGCAGGCAGGGCAAGTGGTGAGGTGCAGAGCTGTCAGGAACAGCAGAGCTTTGCAACGAGGGGGACTACTAAGGGATGGAAAATAAAGCTGCCAGGCAGGCAATCTGGGACCTGTGTGGTACCAGAGTAAGCCTCTGTGTGCTGTCTGATGCCAGCTTTGTCTGAATTCCAAGGTTATCCCAAATACTGAACCAACAAGGATTTCTGAAAGGCTCTCAGTGCAGGCTCCTCAGTGAAGGACTTGGAGGGGTCCTGCTGCAAGCAGCTGTGGCAAGGAGAGAGACAATGCAGCACCAAGGAGTTCTCCTGCTGTGGGACCTGCAGACTGGCACACTGTGTTCTTACAGTTGTGCTGCACCCGCCTCATGGATTCACACAACACCACCTTGGAAGGGACCTCAGGGATGCTCTAGCCCAAGCTTCCAGGCTAAGAACAGAGCTGAGATGAGCTGGGTCAGCAGCCTGGCACACTGCACCTTGAAGCTGCCACATGCAGGGCATCCAGCACCCCCTGGGCAGTTTGTTCCAATGTCCAAGAGTTCTGATGCTGAAAAACCTTTTCTGGCATCCAGTGGGCATCTCCCAGCAGCAGCTTGTGCCCATCAGCCCTTGTTTTTGCCATGGGACCCTCTGTACAAAGGGAGTCTCCCTCCTCATGGCAGCTGCCCATTGTGTGTTTGGACATGGTCATGAGGTGTCACAAAATCACAGACTTGGTAGAGTTGGAAGGGACCTCAAAGATCATCCAGTTCCAAGCCCTCTGCCATGAGACCCTAAGCCTTCTCTTCTTCAGGCTGCACAGCCCCAACTCTCCCAGCCTGTCTCCACAGCAGAGCTTCTCCAGCCTCTGATCATCTTGGTGGCCTCCTCTGGACCCTCTTCAGCAGCTCCAGGTCCTTCTTGTGCTGGAGGCAGTGCTGCAGGTGAGGTCTGAGCAGAGCAGAGGGGCAGAATCCCTCCCTGCCCTGTGGGTCACTCCTCCTTGGGAGGAGACAGCCAGAGCCCTGCAGAGCCCTCCAGCTCTAAGGCAGCTTAGGGAAGCAGCTTCCTGTTGGCTGCACACTCCCAACAAAGCCCCAGCTGAGAGATCAGGCTCTGGGAAACCAAATCCCACCCTTAGCTGGGAGCTTCTCTTTGAAAAGAACTGGAGCTTTACAACAGCTGCAATGCTCCTCTGTGACTGACCACAGAATGCAAGCATCCAGTTGGCAGAACCCTCCCAGCTCAGCCAGCCCAGCCCTGCACCCAGCACTGCAGGGGCATGACTGAACCCTGCCCCTCAGCACCAGGGCCTCACCTGCTGGAAGCCCTCCAGGGATGGGCACTGCAGCACAGCCCTGGGCAGCCTGTGCCAAAGTTTGCACCCCTGCACTAGCAGCCAGCACCCAGGTGCTGTGGATGTGCACACAGCCAGGCACACAGAGCAAACCAAGCAGAAAGAAACAGCCCAACCCTGAGATGCTGCCCTGGCAGTTTAGAAAGCCCTTGGAGCAAACCAGGCAGAAAGGGAGAAGGGAAGCTCAGTCCTCTAAATGTGAAATGCTGCTCCTGCAGCACTTGAGCAGCTCAGAATATGGCTCTTAGCTGCTCCCTGAATCCTTTATGAAAGTCTTTTCTGCTACAAGGGCTGGTAGGGTGGGCAGGAACAAAGCCATGGGAGGCTGCCAGCCTGCCTCTACCAGCCAGCAGCCTGCCCTTGGGGCAGGGATCTGATAGCCTTGCCCTGCCAAAGGGACCAGCCATCAGTTTGGCCACCAACAGATCCCCACAGGCCACTTGGCCTTTCCTCTCTCTTCTGACTCCCAAAGCTGTCCAGAAGTGATGGCAGTGCCAGGAGGCTGAGTGCCACCAGTGGTACAACTGCAGCTGGGGATCCTCTGCACACTCACTGTTTTAAAGACAGAACCACAGCATAGTCTGGATTGTCAAAGATCTTTAAGATCATCCACAGCCTGACCCTCAACACAGCACTTCCAAGGCCACCACTCACTCATGTCCCTCAGCACCAGATCTCTAGGGCTTTGAAACCCCTCCAGGGATGGGGACTCCAGCGATGCCCTGGGCAGCCTGGGCCAGGCCTTGATAACTCTTGGGTAACAAATTGTTCCTTGTGCTCCTGGCACAACCTGAGGCCAACTCCTAGGCCACCCCACCAACCTCCAGCCCACCAGACCCAGCTGTGCCATGTCAGAAGGTCACACAGAACAGAGACCCAGGCTGGAGCTGCAGGAATATCTGCTCACCCCTCCTGGCTGCATGAATCAATCCAGTTGAGTGCTGGGTTGGAGACTCCCCAGGATTACTCAGAAAGGGTAGTCCCCAGAGCACCCCCAGGGGCTTCACCCCCAGCCCCTTGATCCCCTGAAGTTGCTCTGCTAATCAGCAGGTGGTACTGGGTGAACTGCTGTGACCTGAGAGGAGGCAGAGCTACAGCTCCCTGCAGGGAGGGGGCAGTGAGGAAGGGGCAGTTTCTGCTCCTTGTTGGAGTGGCAATGGTTCCAGGATGCCCTAGGGGAGGCTCAGGCTGCAGCTCAGGAACTCTTTGTGCCCTGGAAGGTTTCTCAAAGCTTGGCATGAGCTGCCCAGAGCAGTGCTGCAGTCCCCATCCCTGGAGAGCTTCCAGCAGCTGTGGGGCAGGGTTCAGTGGTGCCCCTGCAGTGGTGGTGCAGGGCTGGGCTGGTTGAGCTGGGAGGGCTCTGCCAGCAAAGTAGACTCTCTGAGTAGTTTGCAGTTGGCAGTCTGTGGCACAGGAGAAAGATGCTGAGTGCTGCCCAGCTCCTGGCCATGTACAGCCATGGAGTGTGGGAACAGCAGTGAAAGTGGCCTTGGGTGCCTCTTTCAGCCTGAGGAGTCCAAGATGCCCTTCTGCAGTGGGGGGCTCAGTGTGCCCATGAATCTGCTCTCAGCAGGATGTGCTCAGCACACCCCAGCGAGGTTGATCAGGCACCAAAGCAATCTGCTGGCACAGAGAAGCCTTTGGTCCCACAGTGCAAAACCTCTGCAGGAGTCCTTCCCTAGCCCACAGCCCTTCTGTGGGCCCATCCTTCCACCTTCCCATCCTTCCACCACCATCTACTCTGGCACAGGCTCTCTGGTGAGGCAGAGCCCCCAGGAGGAAATGCATGATCTAAGAGCTGCACATTCCAGGGGCTTACTGTACACCATCTAAACCTCCTCTCTCATAGTGGCAGGAGATGTTTGCCCACTCAGAAGGAATTGAGTCCTCCTTGCCAGCCAGAAATGATCTGGGCTCCTCCTGCCTGAACAAAGCTGCTGTGGAATTCTCGTGCACAGCAGCTGCCATTTCCCGACCAAGCAGTGGAAAATTAGCCTCAATCTCTCAGGCACTGGGAACTGGGGGGGCTCTTCTGAAGCACTGAACTGCTTGAGGAGCCAAAGCCCCAGCAAATTCCACCTACAGGCTCACTGGGAGATCCTCAGTGCATCAGGATACAGTTCACTGCTCAGGGAAGGTCTCTGTGCCATACCCATGAGCAGCAATAGGGTAAAGGACAGTGGCATCATGCCACAGATTAGAAGAGCTGTGGTGAGGAGGTCAGAGACGTTCTTCTGCCCCTCTGAGGTCACAGCTGCAATCTCGTGTCCAGTTCTGAGCCCCTCAGCTCAAGAAGGAGCTCAGGGAAGTGCTGCAGAGAGCCCAGCCCAGAGCCCCCAAGCTGCTGCAGGCAGTGAACATCTCCTGTGAGACCAGGCTGAGGGAGCTGGGGTTGGGAGCTGGCAGCAGAGGAGCCTGAGGGCTGCCCTCAGTGCTGTGCTAAAGATGTGCAGGGCAGTGTTGGTAGGACCCAGCCAGGCTGTGCCCAGGGATGGCCAAGGGCAGCACAAGGGGTACTGGGTGCCAGCTGGAGCAGAGGAGGTGGCAGGGGAAGAGGAGGGGAAAGTTTGTCCCTGTGAGGGTGCTGGAGGCCTGGAGCAGGCTACCCAGAGAGGTTGTGGAGTGGTCTGCTCTGGAGCCTTTCCAAGCCCCCCTGGATGTGTTCCTGTGTGCCCTGCCCTGGGTGCCCCTGCTCTGGCAGGGGTTAGACTGGTTGCTCTCTGGAGGTCCCTTCCAGCCCCTGCCATGCTGTGATTCCTACAGTAAAGTTTTCCTTGGTTTTTGGCACTGCTCCTCAGTATAGATGAGCATTTTAAGGACTAACCTTAAGAAATAAACTTCTTCAGAAGAAAAGAAGTCTCCATAGAGGAGCTGGGGAGCTGCTGAGAAGCTAATTAAAGAAACAAGCACAAAGCAGCCACTTGAGCAGCAGCAGCAGCCAGTAAGATGGAAGGAAAACGCAGCCCTGCAACATGAAAAGAAAGAAAACTAATTTAAATTTTAGAAGCATCTTTTTTTTTTTTTTTCCCCAGCTGCTTTCTTCTTACCCTGATTTCTCTACACAGAACAGCCCCTGGCCACAGCTCAGCCACCGCTGCTTGGCACTCACATCAGCAGTCCTTTGCAAGGCTGGGCTGGCAGCACAGCTCTGCTGCCTTGGGTCCTCTCCAGAGCCTCACCAGATCTTCTCCAGCCAGGCAGAGACACTTTGGGGCAATGCACACCCAAGGATCTTCCTCCTCTTACCCACTGTAGCTCTAGACAAGGCGAGGGCTGGAGCCCAGGAGCCTGGTGGCTGAGCTGCAGACGCTGCATGTGCCATGGGGTGGGCAGGAGCTTCTGGCCATGCAGAGATAGGGAGCCCAGGGCAGCATAAACTGGATCCAAGGCAGCAGCCCTGCTCAGTCCAGTCACTGGTTGGAAAGCCCCAGGAGCCCCTGCACTATCTGGCTTCTGGTTTCATCCTACCTCAAGCTCACATCTGACCAAGAGGGAAACACAAACTGCACAAACTGCCAGTGACACCAGAAGCAGTGACCCAGCCCTCCACCCTGGGCGCAGCTCCCGTGCCTGCTGCTGAGCATGTGCTTTGGCTCCTGACACAAGCCCTGGCCTCGCCTCTGCCCACCAGTCTGGAGAGCTCTGTGCACTCAGTGTCTGCTGTAGACCTTGGCCAGCCGTAAGCCACAGCCAAGCCAGAGACGGGTATCTGAGGTGGGCCTGGTATAAGCATGGTGGGTATGGGCCCCACAGCTCTGTGCTAGACATTCTGCAGGTAGATGGCCCTGCTGACTGCCCCCTCACTGCCTCAGGCAGGTCCTAGCTGCAAGGTGCTGTGCCCTTCTCCAGTCAGGAGTCACAGAATCATAGAATGATTTAGGTGGGAAGTGACCTCAAAGTTCATCCAGTTCCAACCCTTTGCCATAGGCAGGGACTTCTCTCACTAGAACAGGTCACTCAAGGCCTCATCCAACCTGGTCCTGAACACCTCCAGGGAGATTGTGGAGCACAGAATCACAGATCTTCGATCACATTCTCCCTGGGCAACCTGTGCCAGTGTCTCACCACCCTCACTCTAAAGAACTTCTTCCTAACATCCAGTTTCAATCTCCCCTCTGCCACTTCAAACCCATTGCCCCTTGTCCTGGCATTGCAAGACCTTGTCAATAGTCCCTCCACAGCCTTCCTGTAGCCCCCTTCAGATACTGGAAGGCCACTCCAAGGTCTCCTCAAAGNCCACACTGCTCTTGCTGCAGCCCAGCGCACAGTTGCTGTCTGGGCTGCACTCACACTGCAGCCTCATGTGGAGCTTTTCACCAACTCAGACCCTCAGGTTCTTTTCCTCAGGGCTGCTCTCAGCCATTCCCCACCCAGCCTGGAGTTGTGCTTGGGATTGTGCCTACCCAGGTGCAGGACCATAGGAGGGTTCTGTCCATAAGCTTCGGCTCCTCTTGTGCAATTAACCACATTGAAACTGGAAGAGGGCAGGTCCAAAGAACACAGGAGAACCCCCAGCAGCTGGTCTGTGTGTCCTGGTTGTGTTACCCACACCAGGCCTGGCTGAGTCTCCACCAAAGCAGCAGGAGATAGCCTCATGTGATTCTGTGATCCTCAACCTCCCTGGAGGTGTTCAAGGCCAGGTTGGATGAGACCTGAACACGCTGGACTGGTGGGAGGTGTCCCTGCAGGTAGGGCTTGGCACTGGATGAGCTTTAAGGTGCCTTCCAACCCAAACCATTCTGTGAATCTATGAACTTACAGACCCAAAACTTGCTCCAGTAGCAGGTCCCATCGAGTTCCCCCCATGTTGTCTCTCCCCCAAGGGCAGCAGCAATGGCACCTGTTGGTTCTTGGCTCTCCTTCCTCTCAGAGGCCACAGCATCTGTCACCAGCCCCATCCACCACACAAGGTGTGGTCCCCACAGCCCCACCACTGGTGCCAGGGCAAGTCCCTCAGTAGGCAGCTGGAGCCTGGTGTGAGCCAAGCAGAGCAGCAGCTCCCAGCCACTTGCCAGCCCCATCCTCAGGCTCAGGAACTGCAGAGCAGGAAGGAAAAGGTCAAGCACTAGGAGTCCTTGAGGCAATTCTTTGCAAAACCAACCTGCAGCCTACAAGCACTCAGCTGCTATTTAAAGAGGGACCTCTGCCAGGAGACACAAGGGGAGCAGGGCAGGAGGGGGTTAGGAGCCTGCTCAGGCAATGCCCAGCACAGCTTTGCTGCTGGCCCCCTGAACGCCATGGCAGTGCCTGCAGTAGGTGCTGCACAGCTCAGGCAGGGACAGCCCCTGCAGAAAGCGAGGCCACGCATGGGGGAGGAGAATGAGCAGTGCCTGCGTGGAGTCCAGCCCCTAAAGGAGCTCCTCCTCCCTCAGCTCCTAGCGAAGGGGCCCAGGACCAAGCCACGGAGGTTGCTGAACCACCGCACTTGGAGGGGTTTAGCAGATGCAGAAATGTGGTGCTGAGTGAGCTAGAGAATGCTTGCCCTGAGTGATCTCAAAGGGCTCTTCCAGCCCAAACAGCTCTGTGACTCTGCCACGTGAGCTACCTCCAGCCCAGCTCAGGCTCATTCCTGCTTTCTCCACCAACCATGTCCTTGCTGGACCCTCTGCCCACCGCTGCTCTGCCTCCTGATGGGCGCAACAGGGAGCGATCAGCATGAATGAGACCATCCCCAGAGGGACGTGGCCAGCAGGGCCAGTGGAGCTGATTCACCACAGGTCTTAGGGACAGACCCCAAGAAGCTCAGCACAGAAGGCTGGCAGGACTGGGCTCTGCTGTGGGGACCACAGTGGTGTGGGTGCCATCCTTCCTGGGATGGGGGCTTTGTAGGATCTGAATCCACTGTCTAAAAGCAAACACTGCTGCCCAACTGCCCCAGTTTTGTCTCCATTCAGACAGCTGCAGAGCACCTTTTAGCCTCTGTAGACAGAGCACCATGGCCCAGCCTGTCTGCCAGGCAGCAGCAAAACAGCAGCAGTAGAAGGGCCAGGCAGGACCCCATCAGAGAGGCGAGGGTAAAGTCACCCACCCAGCACCTCGATCTTCAGAAGGTGTCCTGGGCCAGGGGAGGTGCTGATCTATGTCAGCAAGGCTTCTGGTCCACCCCCAGCTCTGCTCACCTGTTCCTCCTTCCTCCAGGGCTGGGAAAATGCTGACTTGAGCTTGGCCACAGGGAGGATTCTGCAGCACTGGTGGGGCTCAGTGTGGCCACGGGAGGAGGAAGGCAGCAGCCAGATGACTTCCAGCAGGCAGCCCTCAAGGTCAGGGTTGCCTGGAGGGCCAGGTTCTGCCCTACACCACACCTGCCTCCCCTGCACACCCCCCAGCCCCTGTTGTGTCCCTGCAATGACAGAGTCACAGCTTGGAAGGGGCCTCCAGACACCTGCCAAGGCAGGGACACCAGAGAAGGTCACAGAGGAACATGGCCAGGCAGGTTTGGAAAGCCTCCAAAGAAGGAGACTCCACCACCTCTCTGGGTGGCCTGCTCCAGGCCTCCTGCACTGTTAACTTAAAGAAGCTCCTCCTCAGGTTCAGATGGACTTCTGATGTTCCACTTTGTGCCCATTAGCCCTTGTTCTGTCGCTGGGCACCACTGAACGCAGCCTGGTCCCATCCTCCTGACCCCCACTCAACCCAGGCCCCATCTGCTTTCCCTCAGCCCTAAACCCAGCAAACTTACTGTGATGGATCCAGCTCAGCATCCCAATATAACCACACCCAACAGGCTCCTGTGAGCTTCTCTTGCACCTACCACAGCTCCCAGGGATGGAACACAACAGGGGAACTTGATTGTGGCTGTAGCCTACATGGCAGAGAAAAGGCTATGAGAAAAACTAGGAGGGAGCAGCAGGTGGCTGAGTGTGCACAGAGAGACACAGTTCACAGCCTTGGCATCTCAGAGGGGTCAGGATCCAGTCCTCAGTGCAGTGAACTGGAATTAACACCCTAGGTCCAGCCTCTCCCACCCTGACCCAGGCGTTTAAAGGGCACTGCAATGGTGTGAGGATAAAATCTTTCACCAGATCAGAGTCACTCTGGTGACCTGTAGGGGCCAAATCCACCTCAGTGCATGCTCCTGGCTGTCAGTGGACACAGGTCTATGTCTGTCTATGAGCTGGGTGTCTGCAGTCACTCTACAGAGGGCACCCAGTCAACAGCAAGGGGCAACAAATCAACAGCAAGGGGCACCCAGTCAAGAAGAATAACCCTTGAACCAAAGCTGTACACTCCTGCAGCCTTGAGGTGTTGGAAGGGAAGGGGCCTGTAGGAGAAAGCCACCTCAGTGCTGACCATTTTACCATCTCTGTTTAACTCTTGGGCCCAGTCATTGGCTACAGCTTGAGCTGTCTGGTGAGGCAGTGGAGGCTCCTCTACCTCCTTCCATACTGGGAGAGAACCAAGTAAAGAAATCCCTCCTTGATCATCCCTGTCCCTGCACCAAGCACTGGCATTGACTGGCAGATAAATGAGAGGAAGGACAAACAGATGTTGCTGCTGTGGAGGCAGAGGAGAGAAGAGCAGAGATTTGCTGGCAGAAGGCCAGCTGGCTTCAGACAGACCAATAAAGTAACCCAAAACTTCATTGTCTGTGTTCACAGGAGATCCATCTCCTCCTGCCCCCCTGGGTTGGCAATCTGCCAGGGCACTCCAAACCCAGTACCTGCTCATCAAATCCAGTGTCCACCTAGGGTCACACCTCAAGGCACAGTGCTGGGCTCAGACACCAGCAATAAATGTGGGCACACACCAGTGGCCTTCTGGCAGCCTCTCCTCCAGGTTACAGGGAACCTCCTGGATTCCAGTTTGGGTCTCTCCTCCCTTGTCCTGCCACTGGGCCACATCCTCTTGAGCCCCACCCCTTAGATACCAATAAATGTGTGCCAGCAGATGGTGTGCAGCTGAAGACACAGGAGCTGCCTTCGCCCTGAAGAAAAGCTAGGAGAGGGGTCCTGGTAACAGCATCTAAGCACTTGAAGGGAAGAAAACTACAGAGAGTTCAGAGGCTCTTGACTGTGGCAGAGGATGGCAAAGCAAGGTTCAGGGGCTTAGGGTTACAGCCAGAGAATTCAGATCAGAAACACCAGAAGGTTAGGGGCTGGAAGGGACCTCCAGAGAGCAGCCAGTCTAACCCCTGCCAGAGCAGGGCACACAGGAACACATCCAGGGGTGTTTGGAAAGGCTCAGGGCAGAACACTCCACAACCTCTCTGGGTAGCCCGTTCCAGGCCTCCAGCACCCTCATAGAGACAAACTTTCCCCTCCTGTTCCCATGGCACCTCCTCTGCTCCAGTTGGCACCCAGTGCCCCTTGTGCTGCCCTTGGCCATCCCTGGGCACAGCCTGGCTGTGCCCTCCTGACACTCACCCTTTAGCACTGTTCACTTCTCCTGCCTTCTTGAGAGCTCTTGCTGCTGCACACTCAATAGGCAGTGCTGGGGACCTGCCTTTGCAAGCTGTATCCTCTTTCCCATGCCAAGTCTGGAGCACTCCAGTGCTGCCCCCAGACACCATCTCTCTTTCCCTCAAACCCCACAGGAGAAGCCTGGCCTGACTGTATGAGGGTCATGGCACCCAGTCCCTCCAGCATGGCAGGCCCAGGCTGGTGCTGCAGCTCTTTCAGGAGAGGTGCCAGCTCTGGGTCCTCAAGATGATCCCACAGCCCTGTTTGTATACAGACAGTGCTGGCAATACCCTGTCAAGGTGAGACTCCAACAGCCATGGTCCCTGCTCCTCCTAAGAGAGAGACAGCAGAACAGAGCTGCCTCTGCCCAAGGCTCCTCCTGCCTCTCTGCTCCCAGCCTTCCAAGGTTGTCCTGAGCCTGTGCAGCCAGCAAGACAAGGGGACACAGAGACACAGTGCACAGATGCAGTACACACAGAGTGACAGTGCACAGTGACAGAGCACAGAATGACACAGTGCACAGAGCAGCACTGCAGAGAGTGACAGTGCACAGACACAGTGCACACAGGGTCCTGGAGCAGCTCTGTGAGCAGCAAATGCTGAGGGCCCTGGGGCTGAGCAATGCTCACCAAAGGCTAAAGGAGCTGTGGAGGCAAAAGGCTGTGGTCAGACTCTGCTCAGTGGTGCCCAGGGACAGGGCAAGGGGCAAGGGGCATAAACTGGAACCCAGGAGGTTCCATGTGAAGAGGAGGAGAAAGTTGTTTGTTGTGAGGGTGCTGGAGGCCTGGAACAGGCTGCCCAGAGAGGTTGTGGACTCTCCTTGTGTGGAGAGCTTCCAAGCCCCTGGATAGGCTGCTGTGGGTGCCCTGCTGGAGCAGGGGGTTGGGCTGGGTGAGCCCCAGAGGCCGAGTCCAACCCTGCCATGCCTGGATTTTGGATTTCCAGCCCCTCCAGCTGCTCTGCATGGTGGAGCTGCCTCTGACCTGTTTGCAGCAGCCCCCAGTTGACCTCCACCTGTGCCCTTCACTGCCCTACTGCCTCCGACTCGCTACTGAAGCTGCCCAACGAGAGACACCACAGGGCTGGGAGTGCCCCCTGCACCCCACACTCAGCCCCAGCTGCCTACCCCAGGGTCTGCTGTCACCCAGCACTGCTCTCCTGGCAGCCTTTGCTCCTCTTGGCAATGTGCGCAACCCAGCCCCTAGACTCCAGTCCCAGCCTGGGACCTCAGGGGTGTCTGCACCAAAGGCGCCAGCAGCAACCTGGCTTGCAGCCTCCTCCTCCTGCAGCTGTTGAGGGGTCAGAGCCACCCAAGGTGCTCCTGGAAGGGGCTAGGATGAGGACTCACAACTCCTGTGCCAAAGCTCTCCAAACCAATGCCTTGACAGGTTTTGCTGGAACATCCCTATTCCCTGAGCACTCAGAGTGAATCCTGGAGCTGCATTCTGCCTGGGAAAGGGCTCCCACAGCTGTGCTGGGGAGG